>BMAO01008650.1:0-109035 GCA_019973975.1 Trichonephila clavata
TGTCGGAAGAGAGTTTGATCGAAACATATTGTTGCCCGTTTGGAACCGCAATTAATGAATATATTGAGATTAGAAATCCAACTACTCAATTACAGTTGCTTCAGATGATATCCAAGTATGAGGACAGATATTTGAGGAGAGACAATCCGGGTTCGAGCAATAATAATAGTGAAAGACGAGCTTGTGATGTGAGTAGGAGGTCTAACGAGGGTCGTACTAATAGAAATTGGAGAGATACTGGGGTAGTCGAACGTCAAAATGATAGGAGGCAGGGTTATAGAACTTCCTATGGGACGAGACCTCAGGGGAACTATGGTAATCAAGGGTTCGAGAACAGGAACCGTATTGATAGGAATGATCGCGGATTCGAAAGTCTTAATAGAAGAGATCAATATTGAAATAGGGGTCCGAGTGATAATTTTGAACGGGGTCGAATAATCGATGGAATAGTCATAAAAATTTTAACTTTTTAAGCATTCGAAATCAAGATTGATCGCATGTTGATGAGAAACCTCCTATAAGGGTTTCTGCTTTAAGGATGTCCCCTGTAGAACTCCCGTATGTGCCAATTTTAGTGAACGACATCTTTACTAAGGCATTATGGGATACTGGAGCCGAGAAGTCGTTTATCTCTGAAGAAACGTATAGGGCATATTTTTCTTATAAGCCAATAAAAAAATCAAACGCAAAAGTTATAACGGCTCAGGGCGCCTGTTGCAACAATGTAGGAACAATAGAATTAGAATTTCAAATCAGAGAATTCACAAAAAAAATGGGATTTTCACATACTGGCAGATCTCGAATATCCATGCATTTTAGGCATCGATTTTATAAGAAACGCGAAGATTACTATGAATTTCGAGGAAAAGTCTTTAGCGATTCCGAATTCGCAAATCGAAGAATTAAAAATCGTTGAGGGGAATTTAAAAATTGATCTTTTAAATACAAAAATCGTGGAAAATTTTGAGGATAGCAATATAATTTGTGCAGTAATTGGAGATTTGGTACTTTCGTCAAGGGAACAATTGATAGCTGAACAAAAGCAGGACCCCGAGCAGGGTCATATTTATCGCTACTTACAAAACCCCGATGACAGTTGAGTAAGTGCGGGGGTCTGTGGGAACTGGTCCCAGGATTTTAAACTTATTGAAGGATTGTTATTTTATGCGAAGTACGCATCCTCTCTCGGAGAAATAAGAGTATATATTCCAAAATCGATGCGAGGTGCGATAATGCACGAATTTAATGATAAGCCTATGGCTGGACATCTTGGAATACGGAAAACATATTTACGCGTGAAGGATGCATGTTATTGACCATACATGCGTAAGATAATATACGATTATGTTTTGACATGTGAAACGTGCCAAAAATATAACTATAAGAACGTGTTACCGGCCGGTCATTTAATACCGATTGTAACTAGTTATCCGAACGAAATAGTTTCATTAGATTTATTAGGCCCCTACCGAGCATCGAAACCCCAAAGATATCGATATATTTGTGTAATAACGGATCATTTTACGAAGTGGTTAGAAATAATACCCCTCAGAAAGGCGTCCGCAAAAATAATCGCCAATGCCCTGTTCGAAAATTATATTTCGCGATATGGAGCTCCAGTCAAATTGATCAGCGATAACGACCCCCAGTTTGTATCCGAAGTTTTTGAACATTTAAGTGAGAGGTTAGATATAAAGCATGTCAAAACAGTAGTGTATCGACCTCAATCAAATCGAACGGAACGTGTTAATCGCAATTTACTACAAATGTGATTGCTTCTTTTGTAAACTATAATCATGAATCCTGGGATAGGTTTCTAAATGAATTCGCATACGCATTAAGAACGGCAGTCCATGAAACTACGGGAAAGACCCCAGCAGAATTATTTTTGGGCAGGAAAATTATTACCCCATTTCAAAAACGTGTGATGGTCACAGACGGTATAGAATTTGTGTGGTTGGGAATATTGAAAAGGTGTTTGAGGAAGCTAGGCAGGATACTATGTAAAAGCAAGAAAAGTGGGCAAAATTTTGCAATGAAAGAAGACGCGAAATTAACATTAAGGTGGAGGATTTAGTGTTGGTCGAAACTCACTCTATTAGTTCAGCCAGTAAAAAGGTGGAAAGGTGGTTGCGAAGTTCTGCCCTAAGTTTGAGGGTCCTTTTAGAGTTGTGAGTGTTAAGGCAACTCGGTACCCTTTGAAAAAAAATTTTTATTTATGCATTTAAAAATTATATTTTAGCATTTCATATAATGTTTATATTCAATAAAACAATATGAGGTATAATTTTGCACATATTATTCACACAATTTTAAAAATTAAAATTTTTTTTAAAAAAAATGAAAATTTTTAAAATTCTACTTCTTCTGTATTTATTAATATTTTGACATGAAATTTTTTGTAACATTCTTAAGGATGTTTTAAACAACTTTAGGTATCTATTTTACAATAACTTAATTGGTTGTGGAGAAAAAAAATAAAATGTTAATACATATGCTAAAATTTAACAAAAAACCCAATATCTCCTACATTTCAATTTTTGGAAAAAAAGTATTCAGTTTTTAGCAAAACGGATTTCCAATTTTGTTACATGCATGATTTATAACATACAGAGAAAAAATTGAAAGTGATGGGATAATAATTGTGGAAGGAGTAGCATTTTGAATGAACTAATGTATTGAAAAAACACAAGATGAGAAAAACCATTTTAAAGTTTATACTTCTGAAAAAATTATTATTATAATCTTAAATAAATTTAAATTACCATTTTAAAACATTAGCTATACATTTTTCTTCAAAATAATTGCTTTTTCATATTAATTGAACCCATATTTTCTGTAAATGATACATTTTTACACAGTAATAATGGCACATAAATATCAAGAAAACTTGAAGAAAACGTTTAAAAAAATGTTTTTCTGTTGTAACACAAGTTTTAAAATCTTTTGCTTCACATAATATTTAAATATGATGAAAAGAACTGAAATTATAAAATTATTAATATAAAATGCCTAAATTAAAAATATTTACATGTACACATTTTACAACAAAAAAAAACATTATTAAAAGACCTCAGAAATATCCTGCTTTATATGTAACACCTTCCTTTTTTTAATTAATATTTCTCTTTTTAAAATAGCTTTTTTATCAATTTGCGTGCATGCTGGTATTTGGTGTTTTTCCGTCTGATTCTGAATAATCTTTTACGGGATTCGAGCATCACACCAAGATCATGCGAACATTTCCCCAAAGGTATATGTAATGCTTTTTGGGTCTCTCTCACAGTGCGTAGAGTCCCTTTGTTAAATTCACAAATTGCTTCCATTACGGCATGTGTAACTCTGTCTTTGGACACGAATATCTCCTTTGGACACTTTGACCAAATCATGTTGTGTAAGCTTTCATTAGCGTTTTGGGTTCCGCAATTAATGCACCTTTCCAAAAGTTCATTTGAAGCAAGCCGTTGATAAACAGAAAGGATATGTGGCAAAAAACTTTCATTAATTGGAGTCCCAACATGTTGTTTATGCAGACCTGGATTTTGTCCTTTTGCTTTTGCGGACTGGTAAAAACACCTTGAGTCTGCACCGATTGGACATTTCGAATGCTGAGGCTTTTGGTCTGTCGAAATGCTGTGATATAAAGTAGCATATATTGCTTTTTTCATGGCGGGAACATTCCCTTTGTTTTTTAGTATAGCCTTTTGGTAGTACAAAGTTAATTTTTTAATTGTTGACTCTTTTAATGTGCCGGGGCCTTTTCCTCCTAATGAAATTCCACGGGCTCTCGATTCCTTGACAGCATTTCGTAGACCAGTGCCCAACCTTTTGCTGACATGATTAATGCACTCCTCTTTTTTTATCTCAGTCTTATCCCCATACACATTTTTTTCTGTTAAATAGTTGAAGGTTTTACAATCCCCATCAGACAATAAGGTGCAATAACGAAATCCCAACGCTTGTGATCTTTCCCAGAGGATCAATGCAGCCTCCATTTCCATCGAAGTTGATGAGCCGGAATGATTAACATCACAATCCTTCCTGTGTCCTTCAAACCAAATGTTATATTCTGCACTTGACTCTCCAAGTTCTCTTTTTGGTACAGAACAATTGCGACATACCTTGCACATGACTTCAAAATCAATTACATAGCCTGTAAGTATATCAATAACACAATCTATGCCAATCAAAGATGTATGTCCACGCGTCAACCAGCTAACCATTAAATGAAACACTTATATCCACAACAGGAACATCAGTTGGTGCTTCGTAAGCATTTCTCACTTCACTGTGTACTTCTTTCAACAAATTCTCTGCAGCAATACCACAGGCTTTGTGAAGAAGTTTAGTACATTTGCTATAAGTTCTCGAGGAAAAAGGAGATATATTTACTGCCATGCAAAATTTTTCAATTGCAGAGTAACCTTTTCCAATGCTTGTGTGACACGTAAATTAATATCAGGAACTGCCTTTCATTAGACGTTTCTACAGCACAAACTTTTTCAGCACAAGAATTGCAAGTTAAATTTAACACGTAGGAAAATCCTACCTTGTTTCCAAGAGCAAGCTTTAGAGTTTGCTTGTCACAGTCAGGGCATTTTAGTTTCATAAACATTTTGCTGATTTGCTCAAAATTCACAATAATGAAATTTCCAATTTCAGAATGTTCAGTTTTTTCAGGATAAGATAACTGCTCAATTCTGATGTTAGGAACTAATTTGTTTTCTTCTGTGACACATGTATTCATAGCATCACTACACCAACGTTTGCTGCTCATTTGAGCAGAATGATTTCTTCGTTAACTCGTGGCATTTTTAAGAGAAATCTTCAAGAGATAATAATAGGAAAGATAATATTGAAATCTCAGCAGTTTCAGCAACATTCTTTAAAAGACAGCAATCAGTAAAAGTCTTAAAAAGGACTGTTTTTTTTTTCAATGTAAAACGTAAATAAAACTAGCGCGATAACAGCAAAACAAACGAAAGAAGCGCCAAAACAACAACAAATAGCTTGTAATAAAAGTTGTAGTCACTAAAAAGTACGATAAAGCGTTGCAGTTATGGTTAAAACAAAGTAGAATTTATTTTTGAAAAGTGGTTGATAAAAATTAGTTTAAAATCACTGACACCTCTAAAAAGGGGGCGTTGTCGAATTTTTAAATTTGTTTGTTTACATTTTTCAAATAAAATTTTTTCCAACTTCTAATTTTCAGGCATACAAAAGTGATATATCAACCGAAAGGTAATCGTTCAAAGAATATAACTAAATAAATAAAACGATAAATAAGTCATTTTTGTGGTACCAAGTCCCCTTAAAAACAATAATGTATAATTTGGAAGGCAGGTAGAAGAACTACAGTCAATATAGATCAGGTTCGAATTTACCATCAGAGAAAAAGTGATGAAGGTTTAGTGGAGGTATATTCTTCAATTAGTGGAGGATCCGAGTATCAGTCGAGTAGTTTTGAGGATGGTAGATATGGGTTAGATAGGTCACAAAGTTCTAAGAATAATGAGTTTGGTGGAAAACAGGAAAATGGTAGAGTATGAAATAAAAGTAATCTTAGAGAGACAAAAAGGAGCGGACACAAGCTGACTAAGGGTCGGTGCAAGAGGACTTTAACTGACTCGATATCACAGGTGAGGCAGAAAAAATTTGTGAAAACTCAGCACTCCAGAAGAGGCAAGAGCAGAACAGAATCACTTCTAGAGGAGCCAAGGAGAAAAAAAGCACACATACAAAGAGAGGTTTACAAACGAAGGCTCCCGTCCTTCATCTCGTCGAATGTACAAATAAGGAAGGGGAAAAAAGTCGACGATTGCTGCAGTAGACAAGTTCCAGAAAGGGATCGCCAACAGAAAAGGTCCAACTTCAGGAATTCCAAGGACAGCGGAGAAATATATGGGAAAGCCAGATCAAGATCACCAATAGGATCTTTGCCTAGCCATGAAAGATTCACCCCATCTAGAAGAGATCAAGAAGGACGAGGTCACAACTACAACTTGAGGAGTCGCCGAGACTATAGACCAGACTGCCAGGAGCCAGGAGGGAGTCAACCCAGCAGAAAGTCTACGTCATTGGAGGTGCAGATAGGAGACATTAAAGAAAGAAGAGGAGCAAGATATTAGCCAGGTTGTATTGTTTCATTTATATTTATACTGACAGGCAGTCGGTTGAATTTTTGCAAGAAGCAAGTCTCGTTTTGTTAATAATGTGGTCTAATGCAAAAGTTTCACTACGTTGAGTGAAATGACCTTTTGTATATTTAAATATATTCTAAATTGTGGAAAGCGTATGTATGTTTACATTTGTTTACCTTAAAGGCTCGACTAAATGTGCGAGAATTCATTCTATTGTTTGTTTATATTGAATATTTTGAAAATTGTATATAATTGTGTATATATAAACATGTTGAATTGTATATTAGTATATATCTGGTTTTTGGGACTCGCGGCGTAGAGAAAGGAATTTAACCATAACACTAACAGCGCTACGCGATTGGAATGGGAGTTTTATGTTTAGAAACCAGATAAAATTTGTAAAGTATTTGACAATTTAAATATGTGTGGATTCAATGTTGTGTGTCTAAAGTGTTCAAAAATTTTTTTGTACGTCCACTGATCCAGTTCTCATTTGAGGGTGGCTGACCCTGATGTTTTGAAAATTTGATGTTGAAGATAAAAATTATGCAACCCAGGAGGTGTCTTTACAATATCTAAGATTACGGGTTGTGTACGGCCGGGTTTTTCCCTCCAGTGGGAGGTTTTTCCTTGGTCCTCGCCCAAATGGGGTACACCTTATATAGTGAATGTACAAGTTAAAACCTAGGAGTGACTATAAATTTTGAGCTAGTAGTTTTGAGTGTTTCTTTAGCGTATTGTTCTATAAAAGTTTTTGCTAACCTAAAATTTAGGATGTTTAGATAAGTTAAAACTTAAAATTTTCAACGTAATTTATATCGGTCCATTGAGACCCTTTTATGAATCCCGTTTTTTTCTTGAGGGGGGCTGTGATGGGTCTATCCGCGTCAATCTTCTATTAACCCTCTTGGGTAACTTTGGGGCCAGCAATTATTCTATTTCACAGCCTCCTCGGGAAAAACACGAGATAGTGTTATGCTAATGAATTCGACTATATAAAGTCTAGATTTAGTAAGAAAGAGAGGGAGAAGGAATTGCCAAATTAAATGTAAGTATCATCTACGGATCTCTTCAGAGAGCTTAGAGAGTATTGGATAGTATTTGATATTATTAATCATTGAAGGAATCAAAGAGATTAGATTTAGTACCGACCTGACGTTAGTAAGGGTTCGTCTCCTTTGTCAATTCTGATAGCTGAGATTACTTAGTAGGGAATATTAGATTTAAAGGTTAAAATTGAATGTTAGATTTGAGTATCAGGATTAATATAGGGATTAGATAATCACTCCAGGGTTTCTACTTGTAGTTTGAACTTGTAGTTGTTATTTATGTGTTGCTAATAAATATTTGTAATTATGGCTTTCGTTGGTGATGATATGTTTCCTTCCACACTTAGAGACGCGCCGGGCAATGTGAACCCAGTCCAAGATAGGACAGGGGCACGACAACATCTCTATCAATACTGTTATTGGATTTAATATTTTATTCTACTAAGAAATATCTGCACTTAGTATTGATCATGCAACTCATTATGTGTGTTTGATCTTTCCCTTCCAAAAGTAAAACAACAGAAACTTTTGCTTAAAACAACTCTGTTTCTAATTCAAAAATATTAACTAAATTGTTAACGAATAGAAATGGTGCTTTTACCTCCTCTATGTTTAAATGCTTTCTGAGAAATTACAATGGGAAATATTTATTAAATACTCCACAGACCAATGGGAAATGTGAACGTGTTAATCAGTCACTCAATAAGGTGTAAAATAAATTCCTCTTCCTCAAGTTCCATGGACAAAATTTCTAGAATAAGTTACCACAATAACACCACAATCTGTCACAAAATTTCCTCCCGCATACTTGTTATTTGGCAGCTTACCATATACACCTCCATTAACCCCAAACCAGTTTTATCCTCCAGTTGAAGAAGAGAGAAATTTAGCAAAAGACAATACTATAAAATATCATGAGAAAAACTAAATTAAATATGATGTTTCATTGATTCTTCTTTTGAACCTGGTGACATTATAATCTATGAGGAATTCATTACTCAAATCTTAGAAAATTATCTCCAATTTTTTCACGCCCCTATGAAAGAGTACAGAAACTTTCTGATGTAAATTAGGAAATAACCACATCCATTGCTTTAGCTAAAAAACCTATAGAAATTGTTTACTTTTCAAAATTGAGAACTTATCATCCTCCCGAAGAATTTAAACTAAGTTATGAATAATAATCATAGTATAAAATAGTAATAAGAAACAAAACAAAAAAATTATTTTCCCTCTTCCCGCCTTTTTCCACTCTTAAGAGGTTTTTTCTTTCTTCCTGATGTTGTTATGATATACATCACAATGAGAAATAATTATGCTTCTACGAAAGACAGGGTCCACCTCCTACTGAAATTCGCCTTTTTCCCGTTTTCAGCCCTTGCATTCTGTTTTCAGATTTGGAGAAATATGCGCTCTTGGATAGAAATAGGAAGAAAGTTGAATTATACCCACCTTCTTAGTAATCTTAGTAGTTTCAATTATACTAGTCAAAGAAGTCAGTATCAATTTTTTATGTAAAAACAAACTTATACTTTTACATGATGTGTGTCATTGATAGAATTTTATACACAACAATTTACAATTGCTACTTTTAAATCTTACTTTTTGTTTTAATTTTATTTTAAGTTTTTAATACTCTTATTTGGATACTTTTGTATTGAGTAATTTTATATAGTATAAAGATAATCTTTGTAAACATTACTACTTATAATAGCATTGTATTCAACATTACTACTTTCATAAGGTAAACAGGGGGTCAACAAAAATTGTAAATTTTGAATTATATTTGTATGGACTCATATTTTACATTTATGATTTGATAATACATATTTTTTATATTTTATAACCTCTTAATATCCTTGTTGGAGATCATTTTCATGTGTTTAAGTGGAGTAAAAGTTTTTAAATTAATATTATAAACTAAATTTTTAATTTTATACTTGATATCTGTGTAAGATACGAGTGTGTGTATAGAGCCCACAGGCATCATACGGAGGGGGGGGGGATATAATAACTCACGTTAATTTCATCTTTCAAGTATTTTTTAATTTTGTAATGGTCTGACCCTCTAAGACTTCGCGAAAAAAGTAACTCTAAACTACACGCATAACGGGATGTAATCGTAACTTTATCTCTTTGGAATTAAAAGTTCAGCGTATTTAAATTTAAGAATTACATAACGAACATCATCCGATCATCTGTACCAATTAGAAGAAACGTCTTTAACTTCCGGTCTGTGTTTTGTATGAAAGCCGAGATTCTCTGGAAAATTCACGCCACTTAATGTAATAAATTATAATTTTAAAAAAAACTAAAGAACACGTTTTTATACTGAATCGAACTAAAAAGTATAAAATTAATTCTTAATATAAGAATAAAATGATGAACGAGAAAATTAATGTCATTGGGGTAAAAGCGTGGGGTGCAATTTCGGAATTGAAAGAAGTTAGAAACTCTATAGCAGTTGACATATTTATAGAACACCCCACGCTTTTACCCCAATGACATTAATTTTCTCGTTCATCATTTTATTCTTATATTAAGAATTATTTTTTTACTTTTTAGTTCGATTCAGTGTAAAAGCGTGTTCTTTAGTTTTTTTAAATTATATTTTATTTTTCATTTTTTAGTTCGATCTACAATAAAAGCGTGTTTTTTAGTTTTTAAACTGTCATTTTTTCATTGTTGAGTTTATCCTTGAGTTTGATATTTGGAGCCAAAATTACGTGGCTGCTGTAATAAGTCTTGCTCTTCAATGGATTTTAATTAAAGGGTCTGAAGTGTATTTATTCTCTCTGTTTACGGGGCCTCGGGTGAGTCCCGTATCGTTATATTAGATTCCGTCTCAAAATAACAGGTCAAACAAATAAAATGTGTGGTAAGAAGAAAAAAAGTTCGAATTAAAAAAAATTTAATGTACCTCATGTTTTTATAACGGACTAAAAAGTATAAAGTTCCTCCTTTTCGTTTTTTTTTTTCCTTTTTTCACATTTTTATGCATTGTCATCCACTTCTGAGATATGGTCCGAATTTCAAGTCTCTAGCTCATTGGAAAGAAAAACAGTTTAAAATCAATTACAAAATTCCACACGGACAGACATTAAAGAAAGCGAGTTAATAAAAACATGGTAATATTAAGTGTCAATCGTACTCTCACCTTTTAAACGTATTGCTATAATGTTAATTCGTACCATCACTTCTAAACGATTGCCTTGTAAAAATAAAAAAATATTTAGCAGTTAGAACATAAATTATTTTTTTCACATCACGAGCCTATCTTTTTTATTTTCCTTTTCAGAAAAATGTTTATATTATAGTAAGAAATTGATAACACACACCCACTCTCTACTTTCTCACATACAGAACACTTTTTTGTTAGTTTTATTTTTATAAACCACAAGTGTATTAATAAAAAACACTTTCTGTAGGGTTACACCTTTTTCTTTTAGTCGCTAAATCTGGAATTAGTCACCAAATCTGGAAATGTTATATGGAATTAGTCGCCAAATCTGATTATCGTGATTCCTGACGATCCTGATGAGGACAATGGAACAAAATTATGAAATTATTGTATTGTCATCGGGCCTTGACAAGTGTGCAAAATTTCGAATTAATCTGACCTTTTTAAGTGGGCGAAAATCGAGTTCCAAGATTCCGTTACATGCAAGTGAAACTAATAAAAGCGTGTTAAAAACCATGTAACCGCTCGTATTTGGCTTTTGTTTTTGTGTTTTGTTATGTCGTCTCCTAATTGTAATAAAAAAATCGATGCTACAAAATGGCTCCTCATCAGTCTATCTTCTGTCCCTTGCTCCTAAAAAGGTCAATTTTCGTAAAATCCGTTTTTAACAGATCTCTAATTCTTAAGAGGAACGTGTCTGCCAAACATGTAGGTTTAAAAGTTTAAAAATTGTAATATTTATTTATAACCCCTTTAAACCACCGTAACGCTCCTTAGGGGTATATACGCAAAATCCATTCTTAACGGATCTCTACTCCATGAGAGGAACGTGCTTACCAAATTTCAAGTCTGTATGTCCAATAGTTCCGGAGATATTGTGATAAGTGAGTGAATGAGTGTGTGAGAGTCGCTTTTCTCCTTTACATATGACGCAGGGAAATGACGAAATTAGGAATTTGATGTAATCCCTAAGGGATATGATCAATTCTCGGAAGAAGTTAAAATAACGTTTCTTCCAAGTCATTTCCCTGATGAAGGTAAATGATTTGATTAAATCCCTGAACTGTTTCAATGAAAAGATGAAATGAACAAGTCATGATTCTCAGGATTCGCAGAGTATTTTCGCTTGTTACCACTCCCCTTTACCTAGGATCTGGGATTGTGTTGGATATTAAACACCGGGGCCCCGCTATTGAGGCATGATTAAGAATTAAAATGTACTCTTGCACATAAAGTTTTACAATATTCCTATCGTTGTCAGCAAAAAGAAAAGTATAATTTATCGTAAACATTGTTATTATACATTCCTGAATTTCCACAACCTTAAAAATTAATCCTTGATGATGCCAATGTTTAGTTTCTGTTATTTGATTCAAGGAGCTCCCGAGGATTCCCGCCTGGACTAGACCTTTTACAAGTATATACAAGAAGTGTGAACTTATTCAAATTTTAACGCATCAAAGTTGAGAAATTTTTATGAGAAATACACCGGTTATTATTTCAGTTAAAAGTAACTCTGAAAATAATGTGAATGTGTTTCAAAAATCCTAGTTCAGGCTCTGTTGCGAAAACTATATATGTAGGAAAAATATTATACAGGAGCGTTTTCCATAAAAGGAAAACGTTTTAAAAATGTCATTTTTTGCCAAAAAATAGCATTTAAATAGTTTTTTATTGTATAATAATAATAAAAACAATTTTATATATATATATTCTAATTCAAGTGACACTAAGTGTTACAAAAAAACTTTATTATATGTTTTTGCAAAATTATTGTTCCAAGTGTAGTCAGTAACCTAAAGAATTGTAGATGTGATTCTATTTTTAGCATGTTATATTTTTCCACTTAGGGAACCCCTGAAATAATAAAAATGCCCCTAATAATTAAAATTATAATATTAGAATTTTTAAGTAAATACGACTCTACTCAGAGGCGGATTAAGCTAGTTGGAGGCCCCTGGCGGTAAAAGGTTTGGGGCCCCGTGGGCTGAAAAGCCGAAACATTTAAATAGTAAAAAAATATTTGCTGACCTTAAATTCTCAAAATAAAATGTATAGTTAATTAAAAAAATTAATGGCTCAAAAAAAATTTAACTTTATTTTAAAGAATTAAAAAAAAAACCTTACTTAAAAGCTTAAAATTTTGCTATATAACTTTACGTCTTGATTTTTCTTAGGCAAATTCATCGATTATTTGGTCCAAAACAACTTGTTCTATATATAATATGGCCAAGCTGTTCAGTTTGTCTCCTCCCCCATACTACTTTTTAAATAATTTTTAACGCGTTTTAAAACCGAAAAAGATCTTTCACCTGATGCTTTTGATATCGGTATAGTTAAAAATATTTTTAAAGGTATCTCTTCATTAGGGAAAGTCGATACCATTTCTTTTGCAACTCGATAAATTTCTTTATTCGATAGTATCTTTGTTTTCTTTTAAAAATAGCAAAAACTGATCCAATTAATCGTCAAAATTAAACGATTCAATATCGTTTTTGTAAATACCCTTTAATTTTTGTACGGCTTTCTTCTTAATTGCAGGTAACCTCTCGTCAAAAAATACAAAAAAGTGTTCTATAACAGATTCATATATTCCTGCTCTTCGGGATAGTTCTGCACTTGTCCTATCGCATATGACATAAAATGATTTGACCAAGAAATTTTCCCTATTTTCAAATTCATGACCTTCTTCTTTAGTTTCACCGAAAATGATTTTTCTTTTTCGCTGCCTGCAAGCTTGTACTACTTCCTTTTCAAATGAGAGCCCTGATAATTGCTTTTCCAAATTCATTCTTGAAATTTTGTATATAATTTTCCAAAAATTTCAGTAGATTAGATTATTTTAATAGCTCACACCCAACTGATTGTAATGATTTGCTAGTAGTACTCACTCTCTGGAATATGGTTTCCCAAATCACAGTCAATAGGGAAGTTTCATACGTGCCCATCTGTTTCAAAAGGGAAGTTGCTTCCAGTATTGTAATCTTTTTCTCCTCATTTTTATCACGGACTTCAGCCAGGGCCTCTTTTATGTGTGTATAACCAAGCCTTATAGCTCGTACGGCATCTGCTGTTGCTGACCATCGTGCATTTGAAACTTTTTTTCACAAATATTGCATGTTTACTCCTTTCCAGATTTTTATTTAAATTTCGCCAGCGATGGGTTGACACAGGAAAAAAAATTGAATGATTTCTGTACGCATAAAATATTTAATTGCATCGTTACAACTGGTCTATTGTCATTTACAAGCAAATACCATTCTGAATGTATTTTTCCCATCCTAAGTGTTATCTGTATTTTACTTCAAACGATCTTTCTGTCGATCCGCTTTGAATGAGGAGTTTTTCCTACATTTCGAGCTCGCACCATTCCTTGTCTTCTCATTATATTGAGTAATTTTACCAGCATTTAAACTTTTCTTATTGCGGGTCTTGAGATTCAGAATTCACACGTAAAACTTATATCGTTTTATGCCAGTGACATACTATTTTATAAACGTAAAAAGGAACTCTTAATATGACCATTGATAATATCTTACGACTTTTTGCTGACACACGTCAGGGGTCCCTGTAGCTAGGGGAGCCCATATCATTGACACGGTGGTAGCTACGCACCTAATAAGAAGGAATGTTGTTCAGGAATGTTTCTCAGAATTTGAAATCCATTCTTATTATATGCTTCATGTATGGTAGTACGAACCGTTAGTCTGCATGATTTAGAATTAGTTTGCAGATTGTTGAATTTCAGGGATCTACAATAGTAATGCTTATGACAAAATTCACATTTCGTACAATAGGAATATTGTCCAGTTTTCATATGCAAGAGTACATTTTAGTTTTTGATCATTTTGGGGCCCCTGCGCATTGCATGCGCCACACCTTCCACATGGTTGACCCTGTCCATAGTTCCCTTTCTCTATATTACAAAAACTTAAAATGTAGAAATACTAAAAGGAAAATATTATCAAACTAGAAACACACGAGTTTTTCTCAAAAATCAAACATATGAAAGCAAATAGTGTAAAAATGATCCTATGAAACCAAAACAATGAAAAAATTAAAGATCAAGATGCACATTACCTGAAATTTTAACTTTAAAATTCAATCAAATTTAAGGGGTCTCAGGGGTGTTAAAAATGTTTCGAGAGCACAAAATAAGAACAATTTTCGACTAGAAATAATTCTTTGAGGTTAAAATGAAATAATTTGATTCTTTTACACATTTTTTATAAAGGAATAAAGTTTCAAAAAAGTATAAAATGTCTAAAATATAATCATAATTTTAAAAATAATAAACACATAAAAATAAGAAAATTTTTTGTAAGAAACAAATAGTAAGTTTTACGACGCGCATGATATTTTCTGCAATAATAATTCTAATTACTACCAATAAGTTGATTTATAAAGTCAAATATATCCTTATTACATGGTAGCGATTTTATATAAATAGAATAAAAAATGATATTTTTAAAAATAAAAAAGTACATTTTTTAAATTTTTTTTAAAAAATTTAATTTTTTTGAATTTTTTTAAAAAATTACAAATATGTAATACTATAAATAGCTAGGATTTAAAGATTATGATATAGTTTATAATTCTGTAAAGTTTTATGCATCAAAGTATGATAGTTTTTGAAACGCAATGCGCTTACGTGAAAAAAACACAAACTGAGAAAAAAGGCTTTAAAGTTTTAAATTGAATTTGAGAAAATAAATTTTAAAACTTGCATGCTAAAATGCTCCAGGATCATACGATATGCCTTCTTGTTGCTTAAACAGCTCAATTTCTTTACTCTTTTTAATTTTTTTGGCTCTGCGAGCTTCAAACGATGTTGCTAAGCTCCTCTTTCTTGACGTAAAGATTCGATGATTGTCACGTTCAGCCAGGGACACACAAACATTTTTGTTAATTTTTAAGCCAAATTTCTATAAAATAGTAATAAGTATTTGATTTCCATCATTAAAAATGCTGGTTGCTAGATTTGCAGCAATCTCTGCAATCTGAAGGCTAGAACCAATCGTCTTAGGACAATACTTCCAGATTAATGAATTTAAACTTTCATTAGGATTCTGTGTCTTACCTCCTAAACATTTCCTCAGGAGTGCCAGATGAGATAAGTCTGCAAATACCGGCTTAATTACATCTCGAACAGCTTTAGCAACTGAGGGTTTGTGTTTATAATTTTGTAAATTATTATTAATTGCAGCATTATACTTACACCATGTATTTGGATTTGTAGGACAAAACCAGTGCATCGGTTCATCATCGGTGCTGCAAGAATGACCCCAAACAGCCCAAATGGCTTTCCGCATTTCCTCTACACTAGTAGAATTGCATCGAATAGCATTACCATAGTAATGCGTAAGCTTATTAATTAAACTATCAGTTAATCTACCTTTACCGTCTATAGTTTTACCATCAGATAATTTATTTTTACCATATACTAATTTAAGCTTCCTAAGTCTTGTACCCATTCTCTTTTGCACATGGCCTACACATTCTATTTTCTGAATAAGATGGTTATCGCCGTACGGCTTCTTTTCAGAAAGGGCATTGAATGTTTTTGTGTCGCCATCTCCTATGTAGTTCGAATATTTCAGGTTGTGAAGCTTTTCTGATCGAATAAAAATCCTCAACATCCCGTCAACTTCCATCTTACCAGCAGAGCCAGAATAATTTTTTCTACTTGAAATCTTATGCGCTCTTAGCCATTTATTGTACTTGATACCAAACTTAACCCCTTTATAACTGTCGCATCCTTTGCAAAATGAGGACAGCACTTCCCTATCCAAAACCTTGCCTGTTTCGCTGCCTATAAGAGTACATACTCCAATCAACGATGAATGTCCTCTCGTCTTCCAGGTCCCAACACCACTTACCGTTAAAATGTTATCAGGTGACGAAGAATTTTCTTCGACAGCTGCCCTGTTCATGCTTTCTTCGGCGACTTCCTTCATAACAAGTGAAAGTTTATTATTAATAACATCATATGATTTTTGTTCAACAGGATTAGGAAGACTCATTACAGCACAAAAGGTTTTTAATGACTGTAAACCTTGAACTATGCATCTCATTGCTAAAATAGATCTGTTAATTTCTAGAGCATTATTTTTTTATTCCCAGTGTTTTCACAGCTTGAAAAAGTACAAATACTCCCACAGTTTTTACAATGTATTTCAAAATTCGAACATAAGCCACGAGTGGATTTTTCATTAATTGTTAATGGCTTATGACATTTTAAACAGCATGATACTGACAAAATAGATCTAAAGGTTGAAATAAAATCAAAAATACGATATCCTTTGAAGTTTTCACTTACCTTAACAAGGTTTGACTTTAATGAAGTCTGAATTCCTGAGATTTTATTACTGGAAGCACACTTACCTGTATCTCTCCTTTCTGCAAATTTGTATTAGGACATACCTTCATGAATTGGTTCCCTCTAAATCTTCTTTTGTAAGGACGCTTACCTGAAGGCCTAGGATGTATATTTTCCATTTCAAATCAAAAGATAAATAATGTTTTGACTTTCGATAACGATTTCAAACAACGCTGTTTTGAATTTCGATAACTTATTTTAAACAACGTGGTAGCATTACCAAAACAGAATGTAAACACAGAAAGAATGAATGTGTTGAGTTGCAAGCTTCCTTCTCATTCGCCCAAGTGTTTAAAATATTTCATGAGGCTTTTTAAAAACAGAAAAATGAAACGTATGCGGAAATAAAAAAACTGGGTGTGGCATGTGTCCATTTAAACATTGTTATTACTAAATTGCTGTTTGGAATTTTTTTAATAACTTTCAAAGTTTTTGTAGTACTATCACGTGGTTGGTATCAAAATGTTCAAAAGAAAACGAGGAACGACATATATTTTTTTCGAAAATTCGAAAAAATCCGAGATTAACACCCTTGTGTTGACCACTGGTAAAAGATGCAGCAAAATTCAGATCTTATGTTAGTATGCAAAAATCATTGTGATCAATTATTTCAATAGCCAAAAATAATCTACAGTTTTTTTCAAAAAATAACTTTCATCTATTTCACTATTTGATTCATTCATCAATTTAGAGAAATCTCACTTAAATATTTCGCTATTTTTGTCATGCTGACTGAAATAAAACTGATACTAAATTTACAAAATACTTCGATCCAGTGCCGAATTACTTATGAGGCGGAGTAGGCAATTGCCTATGGGCCCCTTGATTTTTAGGGGCCCACAAATGCGTGTTCTGCTTTCTGTTAGTCCTCCAAAAACAGGCTACAGGGCCCCGAGAGCTCGACTGCCTAGGGGCCTCCAAGTCGTTTAATCCGACACTGCTTCGATCTCTTTCCCCACATTCTCAAAATATAAACACACAAATCCAGATTACCAATAAACCACGAACCTTCAAATGCCAAATTCCTTCGAAAGAGTTAAACACTGGTAGTTGTTTATAGTTATTAATATCTGGGATCAAATTTTTAAAAACGTGGAACCGAAAATATATATTAAAAACCAAAATTCTAAAAAACATTTTTCAAAAAAAACAAAAACAAAAAAAACTGTATTTTAACCGAAATTACATATAATATATGAGGGCAACACTAATTGTTATACGATTCAAATCGTGGGTAATCATTGGGTTTGCAATATCAGTACAAAATGTTTTGTTGCACGTTTAATTTATAACTGAAGTCCATCAGCTTGGGGCCCCTGGCGGCCGGCAGCCGCTTAATCCGCCTCTGACACTACTAATGAATCATAAAAACAGAATAAAAATTCGTGAAATAGAATTGGGCTTCATTTTTACACAGATCACAAAAATAAATTATTTCTGCAATAGAGGAAATGAAGTCCTTACTGAAATTAAAGACGATATAAAAGCAATCACGTACTATAATATCTATAAATTGGGCTGTACTCTTGATATTTCCCCATAAGGAACAAACTCTTATCATTAGGTATGTCAATTTTGAAGATAAAAGTTTAACTGTAAATTAATCATTTGTAGAGTTTACTGAAGTAATTTATGCGGCTGGAGAAGAACTAGCAAAAGATAGAGTTATATTAATGTAGCTCTCTAATGTAACATGAGGGCTAATTGCAAAGGACCTCGTAATTTAGAACCTCGGTGAAGTGACGAGGACGACACCCGAGTTCCCTTCCCTAACTACCCCCCCCCCTCTGCACCATAGGAAGGATATTGACAGATTTAGCGTGCATAGTCCCCATCGACACGGTGTTCAATTGCAAAAGGATTCCAACTCTCAACTCTTTGGCCACGAGTTCGTGACCATCACCACTAGGGGATAGCACTAGCAGAAACTCTATTGAAAAGGTTAAGTGAGCTTGAATTAAATATTATGAATTGAAGATGTCAGGCATATGATAAAATAGTAGCAAGATAAAAAAGGAAATATAAAGGTTTAAAATCTAGAATAATTGCTCTAAATCTCATGCAATTTACATGCCTTGCCTAGTACAATCTTTTATTTTAGTTTTTTTTTAATGCCGGTACTGGAAATACTTTGGGAGAATGTTTCAATGTTTTTATTCCTTATTTTCTGCAGTCAAATGAGAAACTCTCATTTAAACATTACTCTCGAACCATTTTGCTACACTCCTTGGGAATTCGGTTCAAGCAGTGTTGGAACAAACTTGCAGCATCCTAGAAGATGTGGGGGATGTAAATTATTGTAGGGAAACCAAAAGTCTATTGGATTCAATACAAGTCATTTTGTTTATTAATATGGTTTGCAATATTGTCCAAATATAAAACTATTTTAAGAAGAAACACTTGTTTTTGACACAGCTTTTAATTTATGCAATAAAAAATTGAAACATAAATCCAAAAATTTAAGAACAAAATAGTTGGCAAAGCAAAAAAGAGCTAGAATATAATTTGTATATTTCAGAATATTTTCCTGAAAAACCAATTCGAAAAAGATGAGATCCCGGAATAGCAGATCAAGTTCGAGTGAGTATATTAACGTCGCTCTATTCAGTTACACAAGAGTTTACGCGACAGTCATTTTGAGCTACGGTCAGGGTTGAAACCTGACACTTTCTTCTAAATTCCACACCAACAGGAGGACACCCCTACAGATTAACGAGTTTCAGCTGCTCTACACCGTGGGTCTTTAGTGTCACTAGACTCGAACATATGACACTCTAGTCACGATTCCGTCACCTTGACCACTAGGCTACCTCGGCGACGATGAAGTGAGCGAAAACCCTATGGAAGAATTTAGATGCTATTTTTTGAATACTGCAAGAGAGGTTGAAAAATATACCAAATATATATATATATGTATGTTATTTTTAATTTCAAATTAATCACTGATACAAAAACTTTAGAAAAATGTTTCAAAAACCTTTTAAAGCTTTATAAGAAAGATCAAGTGAAAACAAAATTGAACAAACTGGTTTTCTCTAAGATTTGATTGGAATGAAAGGGGTGCAAGACATATGGCAATGCATGCACTAAATAATAATTATAATGTGTTTCTAAATATATTAGCAGAATTAAAACTTTTCTTTTCATTGCCAGTTACTATAGCAAATGCTGAGCGTCTCTAGGCAAATTAAATTTTTTTTAAAATTGCAAAAATCTGTAATTTTTTAAAAGTAATTAATGTATTGCAAAAACAAATCTCGCATTAAATCAGCATGTATTAGGAATATATGTCCCGGTTAGTAATTGTTTACTTTTAAAAAAAATATAGCTACAAGTGGTTTCTTACACTTGGGACCCTTTGTAAAGAAGGCCGGCTCTGCTTTTACTTCCCCGCTCCCCTCTGGTGTCCGTGCACACAGCCCCCAAACTTTACGCCAAGACAGTTGCGTGCACTTTTATTATTGTTTTCCATATATTTCGAGTTTTTTTTAACTATCTATCTAATTAAAAATGAGTTCAGATTGATTTAGTTGATTGATTTAGTTGGCTTGCGGTCGCCCCCGGATAGAAATTACAAATGGGTATTAAACTACTAAGGCCACGCGACGAATTTCAGATTTTTCCTGACTTTTGACATCAAAAAGAGCTTCTGAAGTAGAAATTGAGCTAGTAAAAATATTTTTCCAAGTAGACTGTCCTCATATACTACAAAGCGACAACTGTCGTGAGTTTACAGCTACTTTCATACAAGAATTAACAAGCCTGAGAACAGCTCTCAATATTGTAAATGGTAGGCAAGTTAGTAAAGTGTTTTTTGTAGAATAGAATCTATAAAGTCCATTCATGTGACATTTGTAAAAATCTAGCACACGCATTCTGCTGGAATACAATAGGAGTAGAAGGATATGGATCGAAGATTCTGTGCTATTTATGCCAAAAAGAAGAGAGCATTAAAGATCAAAGGGAAAAGGGTGCAAAACACCAGAAAAGATTAGCTGAAAAAATGAAAGAAGTTTCTTTGAAGGAATTATAAATGTATTAGTGAATTTCACATTTTCTATGCATGTACCTAAGATAGAGGACTATTAGATGGAAATACATAATGGGGATTGCATTAGATTTAAAAAATAATTCACATACCTATAATTGGTACCTCAGTTGGAATTATATTATTTGGAATCCTTATTTGAAGGTCCTAGGATTTGTAGAAAAATTTCTGTGAGCAATTCAAATTACAATGTAAAATAAAAAGATGTGCTTGTAAAATAAGTAACGTATTTTGTAATTCGACATGACACAAATCAACAATGTGTTTTTACAAAAATGAATAAACCTTTTTTTTAAATTATATTTACGGGAAAAAATGTTTGAAATTTTATTAAAAATATTCTTTTTTTAAAAAAAATACCAGCCTAATTATTTACTCTTTTTATTAATTAGTTTCGAAAAAGTAATTTGTATTTCAGTGACTATTGTTGTATTGCTTTCTCTACATTTAATGGTGTACCATATTTGCTAAATAAATACTTTGAAACTCTTACGCTATGGTTTCATCATTTAACTGAAACAGTTCACGGATTTGATCAAGTCATTTACTTTCTTCAGGGAAATAAATGACCTTGAAGAGACGTTATTTTACCATCTTTCCTGAAGGGATCCCTTAGGGATTGGATCAAATTCTCAATTTCATCATTTCCCTGCGACATATACATAGATATACTACTTACTTTACTTAATTGCTTCTTATTTTTATTTAATTCTATTAATTGAATGTATCACTTAATCCACCAGTATAATTATATGTTTCTCTTAAAGACAATAAAGGTTTTTGTGTAACTACAATAACAATTACAGAAGTTATATTAAATCATTTTAAGAAGGTAGTCTAGTTTTCTTGGTCGGGATTTCGAGTCACGGAATCGAGTACATATATCATTGAAGACTAGCTATGTCTAGTAATCGTTAAATCCGTCGAGACTCATTGAAATGGCGTGGCTGTTTGGAGAATGGTGTGTCAGCTCAAGGGTGTCTTTTATCCTCGGCATTTTATCATGGATAAAAATTATGAGTTCCATCATTCTGTGGTACCTATGGAACATCTATTTTAATCCGATTCTAAATTTAAATGTTGATAGATATTTAGCAGAAGCTTTTTCAGGCAGTCTAGATGTAGTATCAACAAGACAAACCAGGAGAGAACTTGAACAAAATACAATGTTGCAAGTTAGGTAAGCAATGACAAGTTAGGTTAGTAATAATAAGTTAGTTTAGTAATAACAAGTTAGGTTGTTTCCAACTGAAAATTAATGACGTCTTTAAAAATTATTTATCATACATAATATATATTTAGGTTTAATAATTGATATAATTTACTCTCCTCCACATATTAATTACATTAAAGTGTGAATATAAAAATTATCGATTTTCGTTTCAATAGAGTAGCCAAATTTAAATTAAACATTCTCAAAACTGTTTTTATTGATCCAATTCTTGCAAACGGCGTGGGATTGTGAGGTGCATTCCCATTTAATAATCAACCATAGAGATAACTGTTTGGTTAAAAATAACTAACGCTCATTGTTTTTCTCCTGGCATTGCTCTTATATACGAGGTATTCCTCCACACACACACACTTAGCTATCAAAAACATTTATCTTAAGTATCCTATTTGGAATCAAAGCACACAATAATACTTATTTTGAAAACATCCGATCTAATAAAATCGGTCGTAATATTTTATTTCATATCATTCTTATCCACAAATCCAATATTTATATTTTTTGGAAGGGCCTTCAGAGAGAATGGGAAGGGGTTGTGGACGGATCAGTTCTGAGAATGGTTTCACATTGTGCACCTTTTCAAGGGAATCCTTAATAAAAGAAACATATTCCCCTGAAATTACTTTCTCAAACCAGTTCTGTAGAAACTTGTCTATAAACTTCTCCTATATATAAGAAAAGAAAATAATTTCTTTCAATAACGGCTGAATGCGAGGGTAGTTATTCTCCGGTTTGCACTCTTTGGGGTTGTTTTCAGTCCCCATTCCTCCAACAGCCCTCGTGAAAATTCAAGAGGCGGTGTGCGTAAAAAGTCAAATCAAAACCCATTTTTGATGTGTAACATCTTTCCTCTCGATTGCTGGAGATTTGTGGGAGTTATTTTGTAAAAAGGGACGGAAATGCGTAACAGGAAGTTGGAGAAGCGTGCGCTATGCAGTGAAGTTCTGTTTTTTCTCCTTCATTCGGGAGGGGCTCCATTCCCCCCCCCCTGCGGTCTAGGCCTTAGGATCTTTGTTTTTGTTTTCTCACTTTAGAATCAGAGAAGAAGCTAAGTCCTTTAGGCAGACACGTGGTTAGACAATGACGAACATGTTTCGATACCTGACTTCGATTGCTGCTTTCAATTTAAGCGACTGGACCACAGAGCAGCTTGTGTTGCGATCTATCGTAAACAGAGCACCTCGCATGTTGTGGCTCCTCATATGGATATTACTTATCGTCAAACAAGGGGACTGGGTATTGTTAATCAAGATATTGGGGACATATGTGCGGCAAAATGCTTATTTGAAAATGGACAAACAGTGATTTCGGTGGTCGTATTCATTTCTCCGAATCAAACGGTTCAAAAAATTAAAGATTTCCTGCATTTTTTACTTTTACCATATACCGAAGGTGGTTCTGCTCTTTTTTTTAAAAAATTATCACTCGCTTCCCTGATTTTGAGTGGTGATTTTAAAGTTAACTTCAGTTTGCTAGAAGCCGAGCCACTAATAGCTTTTTTGAATGATGAACTCAAGCTCGAAATGAACACAAATCGAAATGTTTCGACAACTAACAATGGTACTGTTATTAACGCTATTTTTCACACAACGGTTTTTATAAATACTTTGAAAACATAAGTATATGTGTCATATTTTAGTTTTCATAAATCTATTGTCTCCGCTCTTCTCCAAATTGAACAAGAATAATTATTTTTGATAAAAAATTGCATTACTCCTTGTGTTAATTAAATAAAATTTTAATTAGAGATATATAATTATTTCATAGAAAATTATTTCCAATCATACTCGATTAATTTTTTTCAGGATTTAAGTTGCTATTGCGAATTTACCACGATAACATGTCAGATGTTACACATCTTATGCGACTACTGTAAGGCTCGTTTCTTTTTTTTTATTTAAAAAAATGACTTGGAACTAAAAAAGTTTAAGGATTGAGATTATAATTTTATAGTCAAATATAGAAGAGAATTGTGTTTTGTTTTTAAAAAACAAATCTGATATATTTAAAAATAAGATAAATACGAATACAAATAACCTAATAGTCTAAATAACATAAAATATCACAATTACAAAGAACGATTATGCAAGACTTTACAAGACAAATACAATTAAACATTTAGAGAAAATTTAAAGTAAATTTTAGTTTAAGTATATATATAGAACATGTTTGGACGCCGAGGTGGGTGATCCCAACACATTGGGATCCGAGCACTTTCTGATGTTAAAAGCAGTGGGTTTTGAGTTCCCACTACTGTTACCAATGTGTCCATAGTGTAGTGACAGCTACATTCCATTCTGGGAAATATAGCGTGCGTTACAGCTCTTATTTTCAAAAGGAATCCAAATTTCATTTCCTTAAAGAACTTCGACGACGTTCAATTTTTCGTTTTTAAGCCTTACAAGCCTTTTACCTTATCAATAAAAAAAATCTTCAAATAAGATCATCATCAGGAAAATATTGTTTAATTACACTGCTCGTGTTGTTTATTTCAATATTCACGTAATTGAGATTGCTTTCTTAAAATGAATTTTTTTCTTCATCAGATAATTCTCGCAGAATAGCGTTATAGCAACTTTTGAACTTTTGAAACCATCATTCGAAAAACTCGAGTAGTAGTTACCTTATTTTTAATTACTATAAAATAATAATTCAGTCTGTGTAATGGATATCAAAAATATAATTTCAAATAAGGTGAAGAAGTGAAAACTATTTGCAAGAGCGGGTGTGTTTCATCAGTTTTACAAATAAGGCAGCATGTAAAATTACGAAATGGATTAGAATTTAATTTTAAAAACAAAACAGACCCAATTCTTTGTGAAATGAGGAAATGGATACAGGAATACCAAGGACTTCCGGAACCTTATTTAAATGCAGAATAAAAAATAGCACATTTGTCGCAAAAATTTACGCAACTGCTGAATGTTAAGCATAATTTGCTCATAAGTGAATTTAAATGAATGCAAAAATGTTTTACAGAAGCAAATGAGAAATGCAAGGAGCATGTGGAAGGCTCTCTAACGAATATAAAAACACCCCTATGTAAATCTGGATACAAATGCATTGGAGGAAGATGTTCTTTAGGTAAGGATTTATATTCATTTTTTTTTAATTCAAAGTTCCCAAGAACAGCTGCCATTTAAATAAATTGTGTGTGTGTCTAACAACTGAGAATTTGTAAGACTCTTAAATCTAATTTGCTTTTTTATTCACGTATCCAAATTTTTTTTAAAAAAGCATTTCTTTCAAATTAACTGCGATATTTAAATATCAGGTTTTAGTCTCCACTTATGTGCAAAATGACGTTTTTAAAAGGCATGGTATTCTCTTTAATGTACATAAATGCTTAGGGTAAATTTGGAAAGTATTCTGAAAATAAAATCTCTAATTTGAAGAACAGCTTGTAGATGACTCAAGCCCTCGTTGTATACAACTCCGGCTAAGAAGGCAAAAAGAACGCAATCAAGAAGTGTACGCAGAAGATCTATGGATCCCTGAATGTGATGAAAATGGAAATTTCCAAGCAATGCAATACAAGAAACGGAAGTAAGTTCAGAAAGTAATTTCCCCCTCACCCTGAACCACAGTCTGATACAAAATTCTCAAAAGTAGGCTAAATACACTCATGTCCATAAATTAAGGATAATTCAGAATCACACAGAAATTGAACTCTAAAATAAAAATTTCACCTGTAGAATTATCACACACATCTTGAAGAAGAATATGCAAATTACAGGAAACCACCAGATGGCGCGGATAGTACGTCACAATGACGAGAGTATAAGAGAGGGGTATATAAGGAATGGTGGCAAAGAAGTAAAATTGTTCACAAGCGCTTTAAAAGCTTTTCAGTGCAATAACCGTATAGTTATGGCACAAAGGAAGTATTTGGATGATTTTTTTACGTGGTAGAATTATCGGACGACTGGAATGTGGACGTACTCAGCTGGAAGTATCCGAGAAACTTGGAATTGCCCAGAGTGTCACCTCCAGGCTTTGGCAAAGATTCCAAGATGATGGTAATGTGAGTAGATGTTACAGCACAAGTCACCCCCGAGTTACAACGCCGAATGAGGACCGGTATTTGTTAGTTACTGCCAAAAGAAACAGACGGAGCACAGCATCAGACCTATCTCGTCAGCTCTCTTCAGCTACCGGTACGAGAGTTTCAAGGCAGACCGTGTACAGATGCTTAGGGCACATTGGTCTATATGCTCGTAGGCCTGTCAGATGTGTTCCCCTTACCGCAACTCACTGTCACCTGCGATTAACCTGGAGTAGAGAGCATGCATCGGGGACACCGCAACAGTGATCTTGTGTGATGTTTTCCTACGATTCCAGGTTTAGTTTGCAGTCTGATTCTCGCCGGACTTTCATATGGAGAGCGCCAGGTACCCGTTGCCACCAAGAGAACACCATTAAACGACACCGTTACGGTGGTGCAGGATGGCTCGTTTGAGGAGGAATTATTCTTGGTTCCAGAACTGACCTACATGTTCAGAGTGTAACGATGACAGGCCACATCTATCGGGATGTCATTCGTGAACAACATGTACGTTTGTTTCGGGGTGCCATGGGTGCTGAATTTCTGTTTATGGATGACAACGCCCGTCACTAACCATGTTATACTGTTTTTTGTAAATAGGTTCTTTTTTGAAATTTGCTCCAGGGAGTAAGAATCGCTATTTTTATATATATATTAATTATGTCAAACATATAGCATCTTTTTTGCTCTTTACCTTTTGTTTAATAAATAGACTTTACAAATAAGTAAAATTTGTTTTGCTTCTGTCTCTTTCTTTGCCTGAACTTCATTATCCTTAATTTATGGACATGAGTGTATGTTTCACCTTATTTTTATATCATTAACTCCCAGTATTGATGAAGGTTAATTAAAAAAATTAATTTTACTAATACTTTTCTAATAAAGCGTCAATAATCATCCTTAAATATCTCTAACAATAATATGCTCTCAACAGTATTGTTTCAGAAGAATGTAAGGATTAACCTAACTAGTTAAATTTTAAAAAATTATAAATGGTTATATATACTTGTTATACTAAATTAAGGAAAAATGACACAAATGTGACGATAGCTCAAAAAGTTATGCGTAGAATTTAATGAAACTTATGCACATTACACAACACATAGAAATATATATAACAGCATAAAAAAAAATCACTGGACAATTATGTTGTCATAAATATTAGCATATGTATACAATGAACAAATAGGATGCGTCAGTTTGGTATAGGAAAAGTACCTTTAATATGGGGTATGATCCCCTCGAAAAGCAGTAGAGCACATTCAGCGATGTGTGATGATCAGAATCATGCGGTCTATTAACTCTATAGAAAGTGCAAGTCCCTGTTCTTCCAATGTAGTTGAATGCGTGGCTAGGGTCCTAGGATTAAGAGCAGCTATACATCGTCCTAGAGTGTCTCAAACATGCTAGATAGGGTTAAGATCCAGTGATCGAGCTGGCCACTGCATGCACTGAATTGTTTCATGCTCTAGATAAACATCCACGATACGATCCCAGTGTTATCTTGCATTGTCATCCTCCAGCAAGAAAGCATCACCTATTGTCTGGGCATAAGGGAGCACATAAGCACCTAGGATGTCATCTCTATAGGTGTAAGCATTAACATTTCCACGGGAAAAGGCTTGGAAGGTTGTTTGTCCGCCCAAAGAGATGCCGCCCCAAATACAGACACCGTCCGATTCATATGCATCTCTTTCCCGGATGTGTCATGGATGAAAACAAGTTCCAAGTTCTCTCCAAATAAAAATACGCCTACTATCGCTTTCGAGGCTTAAACTGGTCTCATCCCTAAAGCCCTTCATTAACCCAGTGTCCAATGGGAATGTTGACGTGCCCACTGCAAACGTTCCCGCCTATGGCAACGCCTGGTCCACCGACGCATAAAGACCATGTTCGTGAAGCCTTCCATGCACGGTTGAACTGGATACTAACTTCTGGAGCTTGCAGAGAGGGAGGAACTGAGTTTAGATGGAGTTGTGGTTCTATTCCTTCATGTGCATAATGAGCACATATCGGTCATCGGCACTCATGGCAGCTCGTGGCCGTCCTTGGCTGAATCTCCTGGGCTCTGATTCCATGGTTAGAAATTGTTGCCAAAGTTTATCAATTACAGACTGACTCACATTCAGCCATCTATCCTTTTCTATATCTGATTTTGTCCTGCCTCTAGTCTCTTAATATCTCGCCATCGCAGTCAAATGACAGATCTCTGGAGACCTCTCTCATTGTTACAATTTCGATATATCAAATTTCTAATCTCAGACATGCAGCAACAATTGCCGCCTTCCTCTGAGACATCCATTTTTATGCTCCTTACAAATCACGTATTCCGACTGCACCGCCACTATTGCATAGTGAAAAAACTTTCACGGCTACTTTCACTTCCTAACTTATTCAAATTTCACTAAGACTGGATTATTTTTGGGTGAATTATAGCTATTTTTGAGATTTATTCTTAATTTATGAAAATTATAACTATTTTCTTAAAGTGCTCTTTTTTTTTTTTTTTTTTTTTTTTTTTTTGTTTGTAAAAAAAATTAGAATATTGAAGTAAAAGTAAAAAAAAAAATACAATTAATTCAAAAAATGAATTCATTTTGCAATTTTTGTATTAATAGTTAGTTGCATATTTTTCTGTATCACAAGAATAAAAATGATCCACAATAAAATTTTCAGTAATATGGATTTTTTTAATATTTTTTTCAGGAGTATTTGCTTCGATAAGAAAGGAAATAAATTGTTCGGACAAATGGATTCTGAATTTGCTGAAAACATGACATGTGGTAAGATATGTTTTTATTTTATATTTTTGAAAGCCTTCAGTCTTTTAAAACTAATCAAAGCTTGGAAATAGAATTTTGATCCTTTCGAGGGAACAAACCTAAAATAAACTTTTCTGTAATAAAATACTTGATAAACGTAATGGTCTCCTCCTCTATTAACATTATTTTGTCACAAAAAAATTTCTGATCAGGATTTTTTCCCTTGGGGGGGTTGATAATAGACGTTGTAGCCGCTGTATACTTAAGACATTTAAATTGCTTTTTTGAGGACAGAAAGGAAACATTACATTATAATAAACTTTCTACGAAAAATTAATATTTATGTGCTAATAACTATTTCAATAACAATTAAATACAAAGTACAGGTGTAATAAAATAATGATGGAATAGTTGCATAATATAGAATACTTACTAAAATATACATAGTTGGTATCCCATACTGAAATTTGTATATATCCACATTTTATGTTTTATTTAATTTTGGTATGAAAAATTTGAAATAAAGTAATAATATAGGGAATTAAAATTAGTTTTTCAATAAATTTTTATGAGCTATTTACTGTTGAACTTTTCAAAGCAAGTAGGACCATTTACTGCTTTACGCACAGAAAATGAAAGATTTTCGATGCCAAGCCTTTCGTCCCCCATGTTGTAAGCAAAATTTGATTATATTTCCCCCACCACTCCCAACATTCTCACGTGATTCTTTCTTTGGTGGTGGAACAGCGGCAATTTCAAGGTCATTGTCCTGTTCTATGTGGGCAGTGGGTAGAGCCTCTATCCACATACAAAACCTTTCCTAAGACCTAAATAAAACATTTTTTTAATTGCGCATTTGCTTAATTTATTTAAGTAACAGACTTGTCGAAATTTTTTAATATAGATTTGAAATTTTATTTATAGTAATCAAAATACAATTTGTAGATTTACACCCAGAAAAACTATTTCCAACTATATAGTCATCAGAGGACATGAAATGCAAAAAAAGAAAATATCTTGCTGCCATCTGTATTGATTTTTATGTGTTTTAGCTTCAATTAACGCATGTGGATAGAATAAATATTCACTACCCGCTGGAAAAAAACTTTTTGTTATGTGGCTAGATCTATTAACTACCGCCTGCGAAAGGATAAATGAGTAATGAGGTAACTAAAATCAAAGAAGGTTTGATTCGATCACTTTTAAAATGAATCTTTTTTTTTTTTTTTTTTGCTTTGAATAATAATCTCATTTTTAAAACTTTGAACCTTAAAAGTTAAACCAAATATGTGGCAGAATAGGCGTTGGGTTCAATGACATTGGTTTTGAATTATTAATTACTTTGGATTTATTTATATACGGATGACAAATATCATTACAAACAGTTATGAGCAAAGAAAATGTACGATTATGCTCCTCCATAGTGAAGTTCTGCTATTTGGGACAGCCAGTATAGAGTGGCAACAGTGGCTATATATTGATATTTTTAAACGCGATCCCAAATTAATCACCTCAATGAAAGTCTTTCTTGCAGTAATTTCTGATGGAATTATGTGTGACAAATGCCGTTGGATTTCAAGAGAGAGCTACCCACTGGTTACTATCAATAATAATACTATAATTATAAATTACGATCAAATGACCAGGATGAGACCTAATTTTCAAAACATGACATTTAAGGATTTCAATGATGTTTAATGGATAAAACTCTAGCCATTTATTAGACTTGTTCTTAATCATAAGTCGATCGCGACGAGAGAGAGAATAATACCATGGATGTCTGAAATATAGTTAATACTTTTCAAATGAAAGGCTCTGAAAGCTCTTTCAAGTACATGAAATAAACTGAGTATAAATTCAGTTAATTTGTAAATTATAAATAACTTCAAGCTATTCTGAAAGTAAATCTTTTAAAGAACAACTCGAAACTTATACTAGCAGTGAGAACTGAATCATTATCAAAGGATCTACTTTTAACCAAAATAAGTAAAGTTGCAAAATAAAAAGAGGCAGCCTCAAGCAACATGCAAGAAATGTGCCCAAGTCTCAACTCTTTTTAGACTATGCGAATTTTATTCGATTAATTAAATGATTTAACGTGCAAAATACTATCATTTTTTCTTCTATACGTATACATCAAATAAAATTGGTAACTTATTTGAATGAATATGTTAGAGCGTTCTCTGATATCATTTTTTAAGAAAATTAAAATATTATGTTTTTGATTTACAAAATATAGTTCTCAAAATTTGACAGTAAAACTAACCAAGAATTGGTAATCCATGTATTCACTTTCTAGGTTGCTCTCGTCACATGGACATTTTGCAGAAAGCAAATCCGTACATTTTCAATACTCATCTTCAAGAACACTGTTCCATTACCGGAGATTTTGAAAGCCTCCAATGTATCAGAGATCTGTGTTACTGTTCAGATCCAGTTACTGGACAAGTGCAGGAACAAATTGTCAAAATGGCTTACATCAATAAATTGTCGTGTTGTAAGTGCGAATATTTATCAGATTATCGTTAAAGTGCGCTTTATGTATCAAATACATATATAGCTGGTTCTGTATTTTTTTCAAGTACGACTGAATGCTTCGTATGTGTGTGTTTTTTTTTTTTTTTTTTTTTTTGCTTTCGTTCTCTGATAAATAAACTCAACAACACTTTTTACTTCAAGTAAACTCGTTCTTCTCTCTCTCTCTTTCATTCGAATATTAATAAAAATTTATGGGAAATGAAATAGACAATGAAAACGCATCTACTAGGACAGCGTGTATGATTGTAATATAGCATATAAACCATTAGAATCTATCGTGTATATTTGAGCGGTTTTGATATCAGTTATACATCAAACCCTTAAATAAATGAATGAATTTACATTGACCCACAATATAAAAAATATACATAACACACGGAAAATTAGATCATTGTACAACATATATGCACTGACCTCCAAAAGTTAAGGTACAACGCTCATTTTTCGAAGTTCAACATTAAGCAAAAGACAGCAACAATAAATTTTATTATTTATATGAATGATAATCCTATACTTAAAGAAAACTTATATGAAAAAAACGATAGCCATAAATTTATTTTAAAGAAACTGACATTTATGCAGAAATTAGTGAAAATGGGCAAAATCAAACTTACTATGAATCTAGAAGACATGACAAGTCTTGATTCACGAGTTACAACTTATCTGCTGGAGGCTGAATGAGAAGAAGCATACGATACCTCAGCTCGTACTAGATCATTTTGTCGTATCAAGAACAAGAATCTTCGCTACAATGGAGAAAAAAACACCTTCACAATGTGAGTCTCTATGCAAAACGACCAGTTATGTGTGTTCCCCTTAGCCATCGATAGAGATGTGCCCACAAAAATTGGACAAAGTTACTCGCTTCCTGGCCAAGCAGAGGACTTCTGTACTCTTCACAGAGATTTACACTGAAAAGCGATTCGCGGTGTCTGTTCATCTGGAGGGAACAACGCACCAGATACAATCAATCTAACAATGTCGAAAGACAATACAGAGGTAGTGGAATCAGGGTTTGGGCAAAGATCTCTGTCGGTGGTCACACTGACATGCTTGTGATCCGTGAAGGATTTCTGAGTGGAAAAAGATTTGGAGGTATCGATCGATATATTTACCCCTACACCAATGCTATTGGTAATGAATGCATTCTGATAGATGATAATACACAAAATCTTGTGCTTCTTGAGGATTATCTTCAAGTTTATGATTTGGAACGAATGGAATGGCCAATTCCATCTCCGGACTCGAATCCGATAGAGTATATTTGGGTCTATCTTGGTAGGCATGTTGGTGTTTTAAGTTTGAATACAAGTTCTTTTCATGAGCTGGAACAAGGGTTACTCCCTAATTGATCCTCACTTCGCATTTTGGCATCCGATAACATAATTAGTAGCATGGAAATGTCTATACCACCAATGCATTGCAGTTATAGGAGTGGACATATCATAACGCATTTTTGTAATATTTCCAAGACATCTGTCCTCATATGTCTTTAGTGTACTACTCTCTCCAATAATGAATTTTTCTTTCAACGGTGCTTTTTTTTTGTTGTAAAGTATGTTTGTGCTAAACTTATGCAAATCTATGTGTCGCATTCTAAAAGAAACTATTTAGTGCATTTTCCTCCAAATTTCTTGTTGCTATATAGTCATTCATTTTCAAATTAGAAACATTAAACAGGTTGTAACTTAACTTTTGGAGGGCAATATATAATATTATAATAAAAACAAGCACTCTTTGTTTCTTTTCATAGTAATGTATTTAACATTTTTTTAAATATTTTCTCGTACCCATGTTCATTCGACATAGAATGTCACTACTTAAGATACCATATTATTTCATTAAATAATTTGTATTTTATTAGAAAAAACATCAAATTTTTATTTAAAATTTTGTCAACTTTTTTCGTGACTTAAGAATTGGGCTAAGAACTTAAAAGATTGGCACTTATTCTATTGAAAATGTTCTGAATTATTTTCATAACACTTATCTGTTACAATCACATCTTATACACCAAGGCTCATTGCAAATAACAGTGCATGCCAATAATGTTTCTACTTCTAATTCTTAGTGCTTCATATGCTTCTGAGAAATTTCAACTCTTGTACCTCTCTCTCTCTCTCTTTCTCTCTCCACACTATTTTACTTTTCAAAATCTCATTAATTTCTGTAAATACATTTCCTTTATTTCATTTTCTTTTTCTTACTAATGTTGTCAACAGCAATTTGTCTATTGTACCTCATATACTTTTGGCCATTAAAATCGCTACACCAAGAAGGCGAAAAGTTAAACACGTGACATTTACATGAGATAAAGAAATTTCTAGGATATGCAAATGAATAGCTTTTCAAAGTGTTAATGCAAAGCAGGCGCTGCAATGTGTTTAAAAGAAGAAATTGTGCAAAGAAGGTTTCTTCCACACACATACTGCATTTAAACGTTGTTGTCTGGTGGTCAAGCAGTTGTGATGCCTCATGAAAGAATAAGAAATCATTTTTACTATGTTATTGATATTAACAAAGATAGGTCTACAAGGATTGCGGTTTATCGTTTAACAGTACTCGCATCTGTCTGATCCCTTGACTGTCTGCATAATACAGAATCGATGGGCTCAGGATAATCATGTGGACTCTGAGCTGTATTTCAACATCCCGTAATCATTAACTGAAGAGAAGATAAACATGTTACCCACGCATAGATTTAATGGATCATACAGCCTCGTCACGAACGCTGAGTCGAGAAATCGTATTGTTTTCAAGACAGTAAGTGCTTGCACGTGCAGTTCGATGACGCTTGCAACAGCATGAACTGGCAGCTCGGTGAATATGGTTTCGGCTACCTTTGACTCTGCACCACATAGAGGAGGACTTTCATCGGTGTCATCAACAATGAATCTCAATGAAGAAATGACGTGACTTTGTCTTTTCAGACGAATCCAGGTTCTGTGTGCTGCATCATGATGGTTGCAATCGGGTTTGGCGGCATTGTGGAGAATGCACGTTGCTCGACATCTTCATACCAATCCATCACTTGAAGTGATAGTATGGAGTACCATTAGATACACGTCTTGTTTGCATTTTAAAAGTGGTCGTTAGATTTCTGGTGTGTTAAGGCCCTAGTTTCTACCCTGAAACCTACAAAACACTGCGTTTCAACAGGATAATGTATAACCACATTTTGCCGGTTTTGTAAGGACCTCCCTTGATACAGAATGTGTTCGGAAGATGTCATGACCAGCACGTTATCCAGATCTCTCACCAATAGAAAAGATCTGGTCAATGTTTGCCGAGTGACTGGTTCCGTACACCAATCACTGTAGCATCGTGCTGAAGCTGCATGTATAACTGTAATATCCAATCTTTACAATGCCTAGGCATACAAAAGCTGTTATTGGTGCGAGAGGTGGTTATTAAATGTATTGATTTCTCATACCCTATGGCTCCAGATTTCTTGAAAATGTAATCACTTGTTGTTTTTTAGTACAATATATTTGTCCAATAAGTGTCATTTTGCTTTTTGCATTCCTTCCTGTAGTAGCAATTTTAATGTCCAGTAACTCGTTTTTGACTTTTGAACCCGAAATAATTTTTAATATATTTTGAGAACACCACAAAGAGAAAAACTTCACCATTTTTCTCATTTGGGACTTAGATATATAAATAACCTAACTGTAGCCATGCTATTTAAAACTTTTTGTATCGGCTCAGAATTGATTTTTGTTGAATAATTCACTTCCCCCTATTATGCATTTGTGTCAGGCATATTTTACTCACTTAACATTGTTGCTCATTAAATAAATTGGCAAAAAGACGTATTGAACTTGGCCAAGTAATTAATGCTATTTAAAGACACAAAGTATCCTTCCGAAAAATCGATTTTTATTCTTTCTTGAAAAACCCATACACACACGTAATAACTTATTTATCGCAATCAACCTTCATTTTATCATCTAAATTCTATGGTGAAATGTTTTTCACCTTATTTGAGAATCGGGTATAACTCTCAAATATTTAAAATTTCCATTAAGGATTTAAAATTCTTATTTCAAAAACTAATGCTAAGCAATATTTTTTTTCTTTGAATTAATCCAAATTCTTTAGATCGTTTCGTTCAACACTTTCTCTTAGTGATCAGTATTTCCAATTTTCACAAATGTAACTATCAGGTTACGAGAAGTTTCTTATTAAACTATGAAAACTCTCTTTGGAAATAGAGCCCCCATATTTGTCTCGCAATCGACAAATGCAGCTCTGGTCTAAGCGTGGAAATCGATGTAAATTATTCATCTCATTTCATTTCCACCTAATTTTTATTTTTAAGTCAGTCATTTGGATTCTACTTTTAAATGAGCTCGTTCGTTTGTCAAAAGTTGATTACTAAGTGAATAATCAGACATATAAGGAATATTAGGATAGAATGTATCATTAATCTATTTAACGTAATGCGAGAGCATTTCTGATATGACGCAGGGATTTATTTTCTGTCTATTTTTTCATCAGATAACAAGGAAATCCATGGTAACGGAATTATGAAAGAATGTGAAAAAGAGCTGCAGAGAGTAAGATCTCTTCACTTCCGTTTCTTTCTCAAAGGACTCGAGGTTTTCGGGCTAGAAAAATTTCAATGTGATTTAGACGGAACCTTCTCCCCCAGGCAATGTGATTTGGAGAAGTATGTACGTACTTGTTTCCTTCGAATTTATCTATTATTCTTCAATAGTTAATAAGATTAAAATTTATTTGAAAAATCTAAAAATCCTTTTCATTTCTGAGCAAAAAAAATGAAGTCTTTTAATGAATAATAGTTAAGAAGAGTTTTAGAAGAAATTTCTCTTTAACACAGGCTCTCTTTTTATTTTCTTTGATAAATGATTCATACTGTCATGTGTTGTCAGACAACTAGATAACAAGCACAGAAGAATCCAAAAAGTAAGGAGGAAGATACCGAAAACAATAGAGTTCAGTCAAGTGATTGACGTTCATGAGTATTTACAGATGATTAAAAGAAGGGAAGGAACTCCTTAATAGAAACAAGCCTGTGTTCTATTTGTTTCCGTTGAAATATTGGAATGTGAAGATTGAACAGATTTTATCATGTATCTTTTGCTTTAGCAACTTTGGAACAAAACTATTAAAATCTCTTAGATAGTTAAAGGATATTAACATAGTTGAATTTAGGGAACGCCCTAAATTTGCCGATTTGTTTCATTCCGAGACTAGTAAAGTTCAATCAGTGGAGTAATGGAGAGAATGGGGGTTCATGCCTTGAAATCTCCCTTTTAACATAAAGCATCCAACTGATGTGCATTCAATAAGACATGATTCAAAATTATTACTTTGCTATAGCATGGATGAGTATAGTTATGGGCCATCTAAGGGTTTCGACCTCATGTAATTGTAACCTAAAATTACGAGACACATTACTGTGTTAAATGGACCTTTGAGTTAGTCCTAAATGAGCAGATAAAAGAAGGCTCAAACTAACAAAAATTCATTGTGTAATTTAAGATCCAAAATGTTTCATTCTTTATCAAAATGTGTGTGGTTTATGCACTGAGATCTCAAAAGAAAATCTTGGCATCTGAAATCCCGCATGAGACCTGGGTATGGGGAGGGGGGGGGGGTGTTTCTTTTAAAAATAGAGAAGCTGCAGGTCATAATTGTTTTTTTTTATCTAACGGATTTGAAGATTTCTTAAGAAAATCAATTGATTTGCCTAAAAATATTTATTATAACTATTGCATTATCTCAGCACCTACACTATATTTATGAGAAGAAATGTTTTGACTTATATTATTCCTTATGTAAGAAATTATGAGACATTTTACATCGGATTCAGTTATTACCTCAAATTTGTTGCATTTTTCAATTATATTGTATTTTAAATGTTTTACCTTACAACTTTACTGGCTCCTGATTTCTATTTTATACTTTCAATATTATTACATATATATATTTCTCGTGAACCTTCATTTTGTGCCTTCAAGCTGAATTTTATAATCAATATTTTGAAGTAGATATATTTCTTCTACAAATATTTTTAAATATAATTTATTTCTCTTGAAATATACCTTGAAATTTGTTCAGAAGTGTGTGTTCAGTAATGAAATAGGGGCCAAGGTAGCGGGTGTCTTCGTTCTGTCAATTTGAGTCCACTCCCTACACCTTTTCATTTTGACCAGGGTTCAAAATGTCACCATTCGCCTTACTGTAGCATCTAAATGTAACCTTAATAAGCAATTGGCAATAAAATATTCAATTATCGTTGTGTGGCTACTGAATATTTGTTTAATTTCAATATTTCGAATTCTTTAAGAAATCATTTCCTATTCTCGATAAAACTATCAACCAGTGGTATAAATTTATCCGTATAGGAATGAAGATGTAGGGTATTACTGTTAAACATATTCATTTACTTAATATTATTCATTAAATATTTCGAAAACATTAAAAATATGTATAATACTTTTCATAGTTTTCAGACGTTTTTTTTTTTTAATCTTTTTCAGAAAACACACTTATAAATACTGTTCTGCTAACTTTTCACAGCATTTTGAGAAATATTTATTTCTATTGTTTTGAGCAAAAATTACCTCTTTTTACTAGCTTTTTTATCCAAAAGTTATTCTACATACAAATATGTGTGTTATCTGTACACGAAACAAAATAATGCTACAGAAAGAAGGTTAGGAATCCCCAAAATGGTATATTTATTGAAATATTTGAGAATAAAGCCTAAAAACTAAATAAATATTAGGAATTTTCAAGTACTAATAATATAAGGATTCAATCAGAGAGAGAGAGTATTCATATTAGAGGAACTTGATCAACCGATTTACAGAATGGGGTGTAACTTACGGTAAGTTTTGGGTATTTCTTAAACCGATTTCTCTTTTAAGAGATTTGTCTGAAAATATTTTTTAACAAATATTTTTCTCCTCGAGATTTTGTAAATATAACGAAGCATTGTTCAAACTGTAATTTCTTAATTTAAGTCATAATATAAGGAAAGGTCTTAAACATTATTTTGGGTAATCTCTTCTTAATAATTCCTGATGAACGCACAAGATTCCTCTTTAAATTTCCAAAAAAAAATATATTATATAAGTCAAAGGAATTATTATCCATTATACAGTAACGACACAATACCATCTATTTAAGTAAATACATTTTATATTGCTATACTTCTTCAGTTTGTCGTAAATAAATTGTATCCACTCCGAAATAAATTAAATACGTTGTTTGACAATTGCTAAGGTACACAATTACGTTTTTTGGAATAATTAATAATAGACAACGATTGAAGAAATGAAATTAAGTACATATTTAGTAGAGATAATGTGCATTTATTTTAGTGCCAAATGGTACAGATATCGCCACATCGAAGAACTAAAAACTTAAGAATAAAAAAGATGCTCCTTGGAGGATTTCCAAACAGCCACAAAAAATTGATCTTTAGATCAAAATGATGCCGACATGAGTACTTTAGTAAGATGTGTGTTGACCACGTACTCTAATGCACATTTTGCATCTGTTATTCGTGCTCTTCACTAAACTATTGAAGATTCCTTGGTGGTGTATTGTCCCACTCCTCTCTCAAGGCGGTTTTGAGCTCTTCCACTATTTGGAAAGGGATGGTTTTTGTGAAACATGTCTGCCAAGAGCATCCCAGGCATATTCAATAGTATTTAGTTTGGAAGAGTAAGCAGGCCATTGCACACGAAGAATACTTTGCAGTGTGTCTGTTACCTAAACGCTTCTATGTAGCCGCGCATTATCATCTATAAACAGAAAGTCTGGACCTACAGCAACCCCTAAAAATACGAACATGATCCGGAATAATCTCTCTGCAATACCTTTGCGATGTAACGCTTCCTCGCTCAAAGATCTGAAGCAGTGTTCTGCCATTGTGCATGATGCCTGCCCACACCATCACGCCTGGGTCGTACCAATCAGGTTAACAAACTTTTGTGCATAACGTGTTCCACGCTCTCTCTACAGTAATTGGTGGCCAGAATCACTAGTCACACTGAAACGAGATTTGTCGGAGAACATCACTGTAGACCAACTTTGGTGATCCCAACCAACATGTTCCTTTACACCAACGTAATCTCTCTAGACGATGGCATGGTTGAAGTGGAATGCAACGAACAGGCTTCAGTCCGTACAAACCAACTTGATTTAATCATCGTGACATGGTTCTTGCTGAAACATGCGTACCGGTAGCGTTGCAAGGTGTGCAGCTATCTGGCTAGGAGTGAAACTTCTGTTCCTTTTTACCATGAGGGCTACATAGAGATTCTCTAAAGGTGTGGTATTCCTACCACGCCCCCTGGCATGGACAAAGATGGAAATTCTTTGCCCCCTGGCAAAGAATTTCCACCTTCAGTGACCTTCTTTCATTGCGGTATGGCACTCTTCCATATATCCATTGCAGCAGCTACAGTGGTGACAGCTTGACCTGCTTCCAGTCATCCAACTGCTCGTCCCCGATCGTAATCACTCAAATGATGTCTTGCTGGTCTTTTGCCCTTAATTATCGCAATAATCAAACAGAATTTCGGAGAAAAAAAACCATTTATTACATCCAGCTCTATTTTCGTCAAACAGCTTGAATTTCGTATGAATTATGAGTTTGTATGTACTGTCTTTTGTACAGATAATGAGTCCTGGTCTATCACGCCCTCTGAACTTGAATTTACCTTTCTTGGTCTGAGACGCAATTTTGCATGAATCACTTGTTCCTTAGCATCTGTCAAGCAGTGTACGTCTCATTCGGACACATAATCACCTATTTTTTCCAGTTCAATAATAATTAAAAATTATCTCCCAAAAAAGATTTTAGTCGTTATTTGATGAATTTTTTTTTTCTGACTTTTAAGCAATTGCTATTTTTTTATCTAATTTTTTGTTCAGTTCAAGGTTTCAAAAAATAGCGAGAACGATTTTTTCTTATTATCTTTAAGCCCCATTATTTAGAGAAGGAATTCAATTGCTTATGTTTTTCAATGCCTATATATTTTATTCCCCTATATGAAGGATTCATCTAATGTTCGTACGTCGTTTCATGAAATCGCATCATGTTTCGACAGTAAAGCAAAAATCCTCTTAATGAGTAAAAAAAAGATAATATTCTTCCTTCCGAACATATGAAAGATTCTCATTCAATTTTTGTTTGTAGTTGTGTCTGCACTGACAAGAATGGAATTGGTATTAAAAGTTATTTCATTGGAATAGAAGACTTTGAAAAATTGAAAACGGAAATGACATGTGGTAAGTTTTTACCTTTTATTCATCTCTCCGCACGCGATAACGTAGTCCTCAGAAATTCTTTTATACATACATCCGCGATGAAAGTTATTCTTATCTGTTATAAGATTCCATCTGAATGATAATATATTCTTTTGCAAATAAAAAGAAGAAAACGAGCACATGTTCATTCCATTATACAAAGTGAAAAATCATTCAATTTTTAAGAACAACGAATATTAACTTCGGTCATAGCGCACATTTATACACCGAGAAAAACGACATACTCAAAAATGAATACATAGGCATACTCATTTTAAAATGAGTATGTTTATTTCAGATTTGAACGCATGCCTTTATCGAATATGCATGTAGTCGTTACATGTACTCAAAATTTCAAAAAATGGTTAACTAACACTATCAAACAAATTTAAAAAGATATTCAGGATCACAGAAGTTTTTTTTTAATATACTGGCTACATATTTTAAAAATTGGGGTTCAACAACAAACTTAGTTCTCATAAATCTTCCGAACTATTTTTCGTATCTACCATGCTACCCGCGGAAGAACACAAGAGTACTAGATTGTTTTGATGTTGTGTTTTGGACTGTAAATCAAAACAATCTTTTTACTTGACTTTTGAATGTAAGTTTTCACTTATTTGTTAAACTAAAGTAAGTGCTTTGTTTTTAATATAAGGCTATAATAGGAATTTAGCGATATAAATGTGATAAAAATCTGCCTTTTGTTGGCGGATTATTTAAAAAGACAGTGTTATAAATTTAAAGTATGTGGCTAACTTCGAAGCACTTTATTGAAACATATAAATTTCAACTAAATAAACACTTTTTTCTTTAAAATAGGGCATAAAACTAGGAATTCAAATAGAATTTCCACAAAATTAAAAATAATTTTGTATATATTGGGAATTTTTAGTGAAAGATTGCAGTTACGGTAAACCTTGTGTTGAAAATTCTAATTAATAAATTCAAATGATATTTATACTGTACATAAATAACATCATTATCTGTGCCTAGAGCTATAAGATTTGTAATACTTTTAAAATATGTCAATTTTTTTGCAAGAACTCAATTTTTTTCTTAAAAAAACATGTTATTTTCTCACAAATTGTGTGTGTGTGTGCAATAAAATGCATAAAAATACACAGAAATTAGATTATAGTCTATAATATAGAAAAAATAAAATAAATTTCCTGAAAATTTCAATACAATATCTTAAAAAGAAATCCATTAATGTGGGACGGCGTCTAGGGGAAGGTTCGATTTTAATGTTAAAATAAGCACGCAGAGTTAAAATAACTTAATTTATTAATAACACAACTAAAACATTTACTATTTACAAGGGGTTTTAAATTATTCGAGATAGCACCATACTAATTCTGAAAACACGTACTCTTTCTCAAAACAATGGAGAGACCGATTTCCTCTGCCCTGCCTTCGTTCAAGCTTTGGTGCAACTCTCAGCCTTTCTTTTCTGGCCCCTTTATAAATACCTGACCTCATAGTATCGCGCAGCTAAAACTCACGTGGTTTCGATTAGTGGTGCCATCTCTTACAATAAAAATCAAAAGAAGTAAAAGAAAACTTGCACTCCTTTCCTACAAGTTCGGCCATCCTGGGAATCACTGATCTCAGTGATTTTACATACCATACAATAAAATATCGGCCTCTGCAAAATTAATATTAATCGGAGATAAAAATTCCAAGATAGACATTCAAATTTAAAAATAAGGATACAACTCTCAAAAATGAAATATTAATAGCAAAGAAAACAAAACATATTAATACACATTATGTTCTTTTAAAAAGAATAGAAAACGCTTTTTATAAAAATACATCATTATGGTGAGTAAAATTTCATTAAATCAGCAGATGAATTTGTTATCTTAGGTCCCTCATGATCACCCACTTTCTCTAAATCATATCTATCTCTAGGTTTTACTTTAACTATTCTATATGGTCCCAAAAACTGAGGCCTTAATTTCAAACCTGTCCCAAATTGTGTTCTCTGAATGACCACCAAGTCACCCATGTGGTAGTTAGGGGCCTTCCTGCGCTTCCTGTCATAGGTTCTTTTATTCTCTGCCTGTATCTTCTGGATATTTTTCTTTGCGTCTTGTCGTAATTGGTTCCTCTGTTCTTGAAATTCCTCCATCATTTCGTCCATCAGTAACTCCCTCAGGCGAATGTCTTCCTTGTTTCTCATGGTGACGCCAATTAATAATTCAAATGGAGACCACTTAGTACTACGATTAAACGTACTATTTAAAATTCTTTGAAGTTGGTCTACGAACTTGAACCACTTGGTAGACTCCTCAATTGACAGCTTGGTCAAAACGGGAATAATAGTTCGGTGTATTCTCTCGACTTGGCCATTCCCTCTGGGTACTCCGGTGGCGATTTGCAAATGTTGAATGTTTTCATTAGTACAATAATCTCCAAAAGCTCCAGAAGTAAAAGCAGAACCTCTGTCTGTTATTATTCTCTTGGGATTACCAAAAGTCTTTTGTTGCAATTTTAATTTATCCAAAGCATCTTCTGCGGAAGTAGATCTAACGGGATAAAGCCAGGTAAATTTTGTAAAAGCATCCACTATTGTGAGAATATGCTGATATTTCTTGTTAGTAGAAGGCAAAGGTCCGATGAAATCGACGTGATAAGTACTTAATGGCACATCCTCTTTAGAAATGGGGTTGAGGAATCCATCCTTTTTTCCACTCTTTTTGTTGGTCAAAATACATGGCACACAGTTAACAATTACATTTTGCACCTGCTTGCTCAAATTGGGAATGAAAAATTTTTGTTTCACAACTCCTTCAGTCTTGGCAACGGAGAAATGTCCCTTCTCATGTGCTAACTTAATTATCTCAGTTTGCATATCTCTTGGTACAACTATCAATTCACGACCTTCAACATATTTGTAAAGTATTTCGTTTTTATCGAAAAAGTCTGAATTGCTGTTTGTTTCAATCAGTGACCTTAGACTCTGAGTGTATTCATCCTCTTGTTGTGCCTTTTTTAATCTTGCGGTTAGAGTATCATTAGTAATTATTGCGACTGGATATCTGCTAAGGGCATCCACATGTTGCATTCTCTGGCCGGAACGATGCACAATTTCATAATCAAACTCTTCCAGCAATAGTGCCCATCGCGCTATACGAGTAACCAAATCCTTTTTGTCCATAGTCTTTTGAAACGCTGAGCAATCCGTTATGACTTTGAAATGATTTCCCATAAGGTAGGTACGAAATTTCTTTAAAGCGTTGACAACAGCAAGAACTTCAAGTTCATAGCTGCTATACTTCTCTGCCGGAGTAGTTTTCTTAGACAGTAGTTCACTTAGTAGTTCACTTAGTATTGAACAGGATGCAATTTTTCATCTTCTGCCTCTTAGAGTAAGACGGCTCCGTAGCCTTGTTGACTTGCGTCCGTGTGCAATTCGGTTGTTTTTCCCTGCTGGAAAATACTTAATACTAGACTTTCAGTCAATAATTGCTTGAGCTTTTCAAATGCTTCTATTTGAGGTCGTTCAAAGACAAATCGATTGTCGTTTCTAATTAGATCACTCAAAGGTTTCGCTATTTTAGAGTATGACGGAATAAATTTTCGAAAATAGCCAGTGAGTCCTAAAAAGCTTTGGACTTGTTTGACAGTCGTTGGTACAGGAAACCTCTTGACAGCTATCGTTTTTGCAACTGAAGGGCGCACCGTTCCATTTTCGACAACGTGACCCAAAAATTCCACCTTTCGTTTTAAAAACTGACATTTTTCAAACATGATCTCCAACTCATATCTGGATGCGACCTCAAACACCTTCTTTAGTTTTTCCAAACCTTCTTTCTCATCGTTAGCTGGAACGATCAAATCGTCCAAATAAATTATTACGATGCCTTTTCGCATAAGTTCCCTAAAAATGCTGTACACATATCTTTGGAATACGCTTGGGCTTGTACTGAGACCAAAAGGTACCTTATTAAATTCGAACTGCCCGTCTGGTACAACAAAGGAGGTGAAATGCTTGCAATCCTCGTTTACGTCGACATGAAAAAACCCATTTTTCATGTCTAACGTGGAATACACTTTTGCGTCTTGCAGCCTATCCAATACGTCCTCTATCAGTGGCAAGGGGAAGCGATCCTTGACTAGTTTTCGGTTCAGTTTCCTATAGTCAATGCATAGTCTGTCGGTACCGTCTTTCTTCTTGACTAACACGATTGGACTTGCATATTCAGAAGAGCTTGGTCTCACGATTCCCTTATCCAACCATTCGTCGATCTGCTTGTTGACGGTCTGATTCTCCAGAAACGACAAACAGCGTGCTGTTTGGTAAACTGGTATATCATCCTTCAGTATAATTCTCATGGATACATTTGTCGTTTCGGTCTTCTTAGGTGTATAGCTGTTGATTAGTTCAGAGAGTTCCTTTCTTATTCGAGGATTGATAACATGTTTAACTTCGATTTCGTCTTCAGTTCTTGCTTCATAAACCTGTGTATTCACAAACCACACCTTCTCTTCGTGTTTACGGAAATAAACACCTTTTTTATCAAAGCCAACAAAAGCTTGTTCCAAAATGTCCGATCCTATCACTGCCTGGAACTCCAAATGCAGCGCAGGCACAACATGCCATATTACGGAATATTTCTCTCCATCCAATTCGATTTCTCGTTGGAACAATCCTTTTGTTTTGACTTCGTACTTTCCCAATCCAGATAACACGACAATGTCCTTCGAGAGCTTCGATTGCTCGATGATTCCTTTGCTTACATTTTCACGAATGAGCGAAACTGAGCTTCCAGTGTTGATTAGAGCCTCAAAAGTCTTGTTTCCGATGGTTATTTTCCTGGTCTTAATTCTGTCTTGCTGAATTCGAGAACAGATCTGGACCGGGGAGCTTGAAGATTTATTGATTTTCGTACCCTTGTTGCGCTTTGTACAATCTACGGCATATAGTGACCTGGTCCCCTGCAGTGGCTACATGTTACCTGTTTAACTCTTTTATCGTAAGTTCTCGTCGATTGAAAGCATTTTCTATCATTCCAATTATTTCCAAGATGAAAACGTTCTTGCCTTTGAGAACAATTATCGTTACTGTTCGATCTCTTAGCAAATGAGTTTAACTGCTTTGGCCCTATAGTTCTTCGGAAGTCCTCATAATCTTCAAATTTTTTCGCTAGCTCAATAGATGAGTTAATAGTAGACCATTCGTCCAAAAAGTGTTCCTGAAAATCATACGGCGCCCTCTTCTTCATTTGATCGGCTATGATTAATTCTCGTAATTTGGTCATAGGTGTTAACTTTTAAGCCCAAAGTCCATCCATCAAAATACGTCTGTAATTCGTGTTGAAAATCTTGCCATGTTCGTTCATCGGACTTTTGGTGAAACAAAAATAACTGACGAAATTTTTCCGGAGATAATTTAAATCTTTGTAAGAGTAAATCCTTTACATGATCGTAATCATTACACTTATCAGTTGGTTCTCTTGCGATCAGATGGGCAATTTCGACGGGTATTAAACCTATAAGTTTTTGAACCCAATCTTTTTTCGGTAAGAAAGTTAGTTCTGCATGACGCTCAAATAAGGTAAGATTCAAACCAATATCTTCCTTCATATTAAACTTATGAAAAGTTTCATGAAAAAGTTTATTCGATGCTTGAATGTTTTCGGTGTTATTCGGCATACCGGCAGTCTGTTGCGCTTGTATTCGCAACTTCTCTAATTCGTCCTCTCGTCTTTCTCTCTCATCCTTTCGCATATCCTCTCTCTCAGCCCTCTCTCTCTCAGCCCTTTCTCTCTCTTCTCTTTCTGTACGTTCCTCCACTATGCTATCAAGCATCTTTTTAACATCGTCTTCAACGTAATCTGGGCTTTTTACGATCAGCTCCTTTAACTTCAATTTTGTGATACCTGCTTCGATAGTAAGATCCAAATCCTCGGCGAGTGACACCAAATCCTCTTTCCTTTTCGCGAGTAAGAATGCCATTTTTATACTCAGAATGGTGACCCAGAGAACAACTTAAATTTTTACCCAAGTTAAATGAGACAAAACCATTAAAATGACACGCAAAAAGTTTACTCACTTAAAAAGAAACAAAAGATAATTTAAATAAGATGCAATTATCAATTATAAACAATTATAGACAAAAATGGACTTTTTAAAGAATTCCCGGAACCTAAATCCTTTTACAAAACACAACAGTATTACAGTTAATATCAATTTTATTTTTTATTAAAAAAAAAACGCGTTCCTCTCATTTATCAAAAATAGATTACTAAGAAAAAACACGGAAAGTACTCAGTTATTAATCCAAAACTAAAAGAACATCAAATATCTATGTCTGCAATTAAACCAATAATAGTACCTAGTACTTCAAAATTCAATTTCAGATTCACAGAACAGGAAATATACACACAAAATCATTCATTTATATAATTTTCGCCTATTACCCACACAATACCAAAAAAAATGATACTAGCACAATTTAATGTAATTCTGAAGACACTTTACGTTGACCTCAATGACACAGGAAATCTTGTTTCGTGTTGATAACTCGCAATTCGATGCAGTTCCAAAGGTTCTCTCGTCAGTGTTGACCTCAATGATCAAGGTAATCCCGTTCAATTCGTTCAGTATCTTGTTGAGTCGCTGGGCTTCCAGTTTTGGTTGACTGTAGCTGACGTGGAAATTCACCAAGATTCCGTGCTTCTAACCAAGTCAATGGACTCCTTTTTCCTGTTGACTGTTCTCGCTGAAGTATTTCCGTATCGCTCGTAAGACTTCCGTATCGCTCGTAAAATTTCTTATCCAGCTGAAGGCTTCGCCGGGTCTCGATTCGATGCAAGGCAAGGTCTATGTACCGCTCAGGAAATCAAGAATCGATGAGGAGGTAAAACTTTTAAAAAATGCTCTTAGATAAAACTTTGAATAGTTTAAAATTTCTCGGTCGAACCCCCAATTTGTGGGACGGCGTCTAGGGGAAGGTTCGATTTTAATGTTAAAATAAGCACGCAGAGTTAAAATAACTTAATTTATTAATAACACAACTAAAACATTTACTAATTACAAGGGGTTTTAAATTATTCGAGATAGCACCATACTAATTCCGAAAACACGTACTCTTTCTCAAAACAACGGAGAGACCGATTTCCTCTGACCTGCCTTCGTTCAAGCTTTGGTGCAACTCTCAGTTTTTCTTTTCTGCCCCCTTTATAAATACATGACCTCATCGTATCGCGCAGCTAAAACTCCTGTGGTTTCGATTAGTGGTGCCATCTCTTACAATAAAAATCAAAAGAAATAAAAGAAAACTTGCACTCCTTTCCTACATTAATGAACTTTACCATGAAGCCAAAAATAAAAAAACATTGTTTCTCAGACAATGCTTTTAAAGATTTGAATACAATATGAAAAATGTTCTACTAATTGTACATTTTTTAAACTCACAATATTTATAGCTCAAACTCTCTTAGCTTCATATTTAACTAATTTTGTAACTCTTTTGCTGTTTCTGGATAGTTTTATACATAAACTATAACAATTATCGTATTTAGTAAAATTTTGATGAAAAATTGCTGTTAAGATCTTTTACACAAAATTCTAATGAGTGTATTCAAATAATATTTATACAGTACAAAAATAACATCTTTATATGTATTATGAGTTAAAAGATTTGTGATACTTTTAAAAGTTTTTTAAATATGAAAGTGCAAAAACTCGATTTTTTTAAAAAATTAATGATTTTTTTCATAAAAAAGCATTAAAGTACATAAATACAAACACAGAGGTTATATTTTGATTCATAACACAGACAGAACTAAATAAAACATGTTCTGAAATTTTAAATTCATTATCTTAAAAATATTTTGTGTAGGGATCAGCATCCAGTTTTGTAAACTCCATTTCCAGTTTACTAATTATGCTATAAATTTGCTTCTAAATATCATAGAAACAAAAATAGAGTGTTTTTGGAATCTGAAATGTATGGACTATAAAATAAAATAAAAAGAAATTTTGAAAATTTTCACCAAAACAGCGAATTTTGGGATTCATATTGTTTGATTTTATCGGGCAATTAATTACATATAGGCAAATAATAATTGAAGTATTCTTTTGCTACTTGGAATAATTTTAGTTTTATTTTCATATTGAATTTTAAAATGGCTTGCATGCCTTGAAAAAGGCAAGTCCACAAAATAAATTTTTCTTTTATTTTATTAATCTTTTTTAGAGACTAATTTCTTGTAAATTTAAAGAACTTTTTTTGTAAATTTATGGTGGTAAATTATGGGAGTAGAAAATTTATGTAAAAGGTCTTAAAAGTTCTCATAAAGAAATTATTTAAAAGAGCTTAAATTTTATTTCAATACGTTTATATTTTATGATTCCTTTCACTCTCATTTTCGAATATGAAAGAATCAAAATTTACTGTGGAAATAACAGAATGAGCAAAATTATTTAGTAAAATTAAACGTAATCTATTTCAAGAATGTTTTTTAATTTTCAGTTTGGGATATTACATGTAAAAATTAAATCTACTTAAGTACTAATATTTAATGGATATTTTGTATTATTAATAATTGATCTACATTGTTTAAACTAGATTCATCTTATAACATACACTCAAGAGTCAAAGTATTATGATCACCTCTACATTTTGCAATGAACTCGCCTGGATGACGCGGAAGGCACGTGATCAGGTGGAAGTGGTGTTTAACTGCTGCTGGAGAGTCTGAAGAATCATTCTTTCACTTACTTCTGTGTGTGATGGGAAAGGCTGCGGATCTAAGCAACTTTGATTGAGGGCAGATTGTAATGGCTCGAAGGCTCGGAATAAGTATTTCCGAAACTGCACGACTCGTGGGTTGTTCGCGATCTACAGTTGTTAGTACTTATGCAAAGTGGATGAATGACTTTGAAACCAGCAGTAGACGACATGGTGTTGGACGTCCACACGCTATCAAAGAAAAAGGTCATCGGAGACTGTCTCGCATGTTGAAGCAAAACCGGAGCCAGAATGGGCTCAGCTGACAGCCCAATACAATGCAGGGCCAAGTAGAATAGTATCGGAGCACACTGTTCAGCGGACACTGTTGGATATGGGGCTACGCAACAAACCTCCCACTCGTGTGCCTTTACTGACCAAGCGTCATCACCAACTGCGCTTGGGCTGGGCCCAGGAACATATCAACTAGTCCATGGATCAGTGGGAGAAAGTTACCTGGTCAAATGAATCACGGTTTGTCATTCATCACGCCGATGGGCGTGTCAGGATACGCCATCTTCCAGGCAAACAGTTGCTCCCTAAATGTACAGTAGGCCATACACAGGCCGGTGATGGTGGTATTGAACTTTGGGAGACGTTCTCTTGCTCGTCTCTGGGACCCGTGGTTGTGGTAGAGCAGACCATGAATGCTACAGGGTATCTGAACATCATTGCGGACCAGTTGCACCCTTACATGGCCTCTGTTTTTCCAGATGGAAGTGGAATGTTCCAACAGGACAACGCCCCGTGTCACAAGGCTAAAATTGTGTTGGAGTGGCTCCAGGAACATGATGCTGAATTCCAGTCAATGTCCTGACCGCCTAACTCATCCGATCTCAATCCGATAGAACACATTTGGGATGTCATGGGACGGCAGCTCAGAGTTCAAAGATCACCAATTCGCAATATCTCAGATTTGCGCGATCGTTGCTTAAACATCTGGTACAATCTGTCTCCGGCCATCTACCAAGGACTTGTGGCATCCATGCAAAGGCGGGTTGAAGCTGTGTTGCGCGCCAAAGGTGGGCCAACTCGTTATTGACAGGTGGTCATAATGTTTTGGCTCTTGAGTATTATGACCATTTAAAAAATCTTATTAAATTGATATTTTTTTTAAATGAGACAAGCTTAAGTCGAAGTAAGTTTTAATTCACAACATATTAAACTTTTGGTTTATAGTACACCTTTATTGTGATCATAGTGTTTTGCTTATTTGGATGAAAATGAATGAGATATATTTATCAGATTATTTATATTTAACCCGATTTAAATATATTTTACGCGTTTACTCGTTAAAAAAGGTAGAGAAAAATGAGGTACTTACCGTAAAATCCGTCATATAACGTGCACCTATACCTTCAAGTAGGAATTTTTAATTTTTATATTTATTCGCCATATCCCCTTTTCACGAAGATACCTGAGATGTATGTGCGCAATGCTCTTTCAGTTTTGAAGTCATTTATTCGAGATATTATTCGAAGCTTAAGAAAAAAATAGTATACATCTAGAAGTACAACCCTTTAAGTTCATAAGGAACGCCAGTTTTTTAAATAAACAATATTTCGATTTATGTAGAAATCTAATTTTTACCAATGCTCACGTTTTTTTAAAGCTCTCATTTGTATTCCCGGCCTATAACGCGCACATGTAAAATTCAATCTTAGTTTTTGTGTTAAAAGTGTGCGTTATATGCCAGGTTTTATGGTACATATAACCACTATAATGCCAACGTTCAAGATAACGCTCCAAGTTGATGACCCCGATTTTGCATGTTTGCACTGGATTGACAATCATATGCTTCATTTCATATAATGTCACCAATACAGTTGCAATATAATGTGTAAGTACCAAAAATTTATACAGCTTGGGTACAAAAACTCCTGTATGCAGGTATGTTGAACACGAGTGGAAAAACATAAGAAATCTGGGTACTTGTGTGAACTATCGCAATTTATTGGCGACATTATATGAAACGAAACACCTGGTTGCCAATTCAGCGCGTACAATACATAAGAAATCGGAGGGTACTTATGTATTATCGCAACAATCGCCTACTCTTAATAACTCGCTGAGATGGCAACTCCGATTTCTTACGTGTGTTACACGTTTAATGGCCAACCAGGTGCTTCATTTCAGATAGTGTTGCCAGTAAGTTGCAGTAAGACACATGTACCAATCGGGATTGCCAACTTGGCGTGTTATTAATAGAGTTGGCGATAATATGTAAGTACCGAAATCTGTTCAGTCTACAGGAAGCGCCATAAATTTAAATTATAATTTTAAAAAAACACGTTTTTATAGTTAATGAACAAAAAAATTAAATAAAAAATCTTAATAAAAGAATAAAATGATCAACGAAAAAATTAATGTCACTGTCGTAAAAGCGTAGGGTCCCTTGTACTAAATGTTTACACTAACCCTGCATTTCGGAATAGAACTAGTAAGAAATTATAACAATTGATATCGTATACCCCACGCTTTTACACGCAGTTATTTTTCCATTTTCAATTTCCATACTTTTTCTGCTTCTTTTCCTGGTATTTCTAAATACATTGTGTTCTATTTCTTTAAATCTTGGCACTTTTATTTTTCTAATTGGTTTTCTACAGAAAAAGTACTTACATGTTTGCTTCTTAATGTAATTCCTCTTTTGTCAGGAATAAGCATTCTTTTAAATTACTTTCATGTTGAGATCTTAGTAGGAGACCGTCATCGTAGATTAAAAACTATTGGATGCCAAATTCTTTATTCAAAACCACGCCGGTTTTGAAATCGCTGCAAATAAAATTTTGCTACTAACTACGCACAAATAGGGATTGCAATATCGGACCAAAAATTCAACACCGATATTCGGTATTTTTTACATCTTAATACCGGTTTTAATTCCGATAGTAGAAATTTTAGAAAAACGAAGAAAACACAAGTATTTCTTTGTCTTATTTTCCAGTTTTATTGGAGAGTGTAAATATCACAAAAAAATTGGCAGTTATAGAAACTGCCGATAGAAGTGAAAACTTAGAACTTTTAGTAATAAAATTTGAAATTTCATAATGTTTGAATTAAAATTATCAACATCAATCTGGTTTTCACATCTATTGACACTCCGAGCAAGAACTAAATGCATATGTTTATATGGTTTTTTACTATTCAAATATATTACGGGCTGTACAAGATCATGACAAAATATAAATACAATTCAATTGAAATAACAATTAATATACAATCATATTATTTATGGATAGTATTTGTATTTACTTAAATTTCAATGTACTTGATTTTTAACATTATTTTAATTGTTCGCATCATTGTCATCATTAATTTCAACAATACTTAGTCTTTTTGTACTTTCAATTATTTCATTTTATTCTGAAAAAGATACAATAGGCTTATGGTAACTAAAGTAAGAAAGGAAAATGTTTGATTCAAAAATTTGTCTATAAATATCGCGTGTGTGTAAAAACCGCATCGATCTTCGTTTTATATTCTGTGGTACTTAGTTTTTGATCATTGGACATATTTAAATTAAGTGTTTCATTTAGAAATTCAATTAGTGGTAGATTTTTATCATCTGCAAAGTTAATATTAAAGTCTCCACTTAAAATCATCGGTACATTATCATAATTTTCGCCAAATCTTTTTTCGGGTATTTCAGAACTTTCTTTTGTTTAAATCATCAAATTTTCGAATAAAAATTGTTGTATCTGTCTCATAGATTTTCCAGGCGAAATATAAACGGCAACCACATTAATATGTATTGCCCATTCTCGGAATCGCAACGAGCAATGCACAGAGTATACACATTGAACTTTTCACTAAATCCAACCAATTTCCTTATAAGATATACACAGCATTATACGCCAGCTGTATAGCTACAGATATACTGCTATAAGAATGTCGGTGACGCGAACGCACGAGATTTCACCCATCCAAAAAGTGTCGAAGGCGAACAGCACACTGCGCGTGCGCCAGTCAGAGCATGTCGGTGACGCGAACTCATAAGATTTTCCCCTACGAAAAAGTGCCCAACGCCGCTAAAGAAGTTTTCACTTCAATAATTTGCAACTTACAAATTTTAACAGTATATAAAGAATCACAAAAAAGTAAAGGAACATCTTATTTATTTAAATCACTAAAAAGTGTAAACATACCACTATTCAGGCTGTGGTACAGTTAAAATTACAGTTAATCTTAAAAAACCTAATGCATCAATTGTATTGACATTTAGCCTGGAACGTAATCTTCTGCAAAAATTACCAGCTATACCTTAAATTACCTTTGTTGATGCTACTCTTAGCAATGCGCGATTTTTCCCAGTATTTACCTCTATATCCCTCATCTTTTCAAATAAATCGATTTCTCGTCAGTTGATTTGGATATAGCTAATTTCTGTATTGTATTTTGGTTTGTTGAAATTTTTTTAGCTCTCGCTAATTCTAATTTTTGTTCAAGAGACAATTCCTTTTCACTATCGACATTAGTGTCATCATCCTCATCGATAACTGTGCTGAATTCTTCTGGATGTGGATAGGTTTGTGAGCAAGAAATTTTAAGAAAATTTACTGTAAATGTGATCAAATTTGTTGAATAGTCTCTTTTCTTCTTTTTGATTTTCCTTTTTAAAATCATTAAAATTATGCATAAATACCGTAAGACATTTTCTATTTTGGTATGCCTTTCTTCTGTGCTATTTTGCAATGTAATATATAATTCTTCACATTATGATGTGGATGCCATACTTTCCAAGACTTGAGTAAATCCTGTTCAGTGTTGAACAAATAATTCTTGTGACACTCACAATAATAAGTGAATATTTGTCTCAAGAGGGCGCTAGTGTATAGAGTTCAGTGTATGTGTAAACTTTGTGTGAAAAAGAGCGTAGGGAGGACGCTCAAATAAAATTCTTGTTGCAACGGTTTCGTGCCATTTAATTTGTGGTGTAAATAATTTTAGTGTAAAAGATGAGTTATCAACGAGTGAAAAAACATGGTCCGTCAGAGCCTGAAATGGCCGGGACTGAAGATCAAGAATTTTAAACCGTTTGTGTGTGCAACAAAAGAAAACAAAAGCGTTAAAGTGGTGTTTTTCGTGGAGATTGAATTGACATTATCACTTGGTGAGAGGTTAGTCATTTATTTTTTTAATAGTGTTTTGAGGTGTAATTATTTTGTGATTGAGATAATTATTTTGTGGTTGAGATAATTATTTTGGGATTTTTTGTGTTTCATTTGGGGTTGAAATAATTATTTTGTGTTTTATATGTGTTTCATTTTTGTGGTTGAGATAACTTTAATTTGTGATTGGAATAATTATTTTGTGATTTATATGTGTTTTATTTGTGATTGAGATAACTTTATTTTGTGAAAATGAGTATCGGTAAATTTAAAAAAGATGAATTGAGGGCTATTGCAGAGGAGTTAAAATTAGATGTACCAGATAATGCTAAAGTTTTAGATTTAAGAGAGTTAATACAGGAGAGTGAGATTCACAACAATGATAAAGAAACGTATCAGACTATTGTTGATTGTGTGTTGGAGGAAATGAATGATATAAGAAATGCAAACGAAAAAAGGGCGTTGGAGGAAGAAAATAGATTAGAAATTGAAAAAATTAAACTGTCACAGTTAGAGAGGGAGTTAGAAATAGAAATATTAGATAATCAATCGAGTAAAAATGTACCTTTACAAAAGGAAAATCAATTAATAACAACCGAGTGTAATATTGAAAGTTTAATAAAGAGTATTAAAACCTTAACTATCCCAATACCACAAAGACAGAGTCGTTTAATTTATTTTTTCGATCTACTGAAAAGGCATTTAAAACTAAATATGTTCCTGAGAAATTAAAACCCGAAATTCTTTTGAATATACTAGGAGAAAAAGCAAATAATTTAATAGTTTATCTTCGAGAAGAGGATTTAAGTGATTATGATAAACTAAAAAAGCAATTGTGTTAAAAGAATTTCAAACGACACCCTATGAATGTTTTAAGTCATAACAAAAGCACCTAAATTAAGCACAAAAATTACCTACCGAAAGTTATGTTTAATTCGCATCTAGATTAAGTGCAACTTTTAATTACTATTGTCAATTGCGGAGGTAAACGATTTTAAATCAGTTTGTGAGTTAATTATATCAGATAATATAATAGAGGCATTAGACAGAAAATTAAGTCCGCATATTGGCATTAAACCAGGCGAAACGTGGTATAAGCCACAAGAGTTGGGTCGTGAGAGTGATATTTTCATATCATCCAAAGGAAAAATTAAGGAGAGAGAGAGAGAGAGAGAACAAAGTTTATTTCCGAAATATAAGCGTAATGATGTCTATAATCATCGCGGGTCAAAAAATATTGCAAGTGTTAATTTATCTTCTGTTAAAAATGTTAAATGTTTTTGTTGTAAATCAAAAGAATTCCCCCCGCTGTATTTATGCCCTAATTTTAAATCTCTCAGCTCAATGAAAGAGTGGATTTCTCTTAAAATCCAACTATATGTGTTTCAAGTGTCTTTCTTCGGACTGCAATGTTAAAAGGTGCAAAGCAAAGAACTGTTTTTGTGGAAAACCACATAACCGTCTTATCCATTTCCCCCCAAACGAACAATAAATCTTCCGTACCCACACAAAGAGTTGAAGGGAGCGTCTTGAACCAATGCCTGAACCCTCGAGTACCCGCGTTTGTGGGACAGAGAGAATCAGATTGCGTCGCTTTCCCCCTAACTGAGAATGAGAAAAACAAGTCCTTCGTAGCAATTAGTTTTTTAAAAAATAAAACGAAAACAGTTTTATTGAGTACAATTCCGTGTCTCATTAGAGATAGATTTGGCGCTTTGCATGAAATGAGAGAGCTTTTAGATGTGGGGAGTTAATCAAATTTTATTACTAAGGATTGTGCGGATAGATTACAACTAAAAACTGAGAAAATTAATTTGTTAGTATCTTGTTTAAAGGAATCGACAATGACAATAACTGGGGTGTTTCCGCTACCATAAATAATGACGATTTAAGTTTTGAAAAAGAGCTAAATTTATTAGTTGTAAAAAGGATAACTGATTTGACTCCATCAAAAATAATAAATGTTCCATTTGATATTCCGAACGAAATTAAACTAGCGGACTATAAATTTAATATTCCTGGTAAAATTGATGTGTTATTAGGTGCGGAAACATTTTACGAATTACTGAGACCAGGCCAAATTTATTGTGGGGATTCTCGACTACTCTTACAAAATACTGTGTTCGGATATGTCGCTAGCGGATAATTTCCTGTAAAGTGAGGTTATTCGCCAAATGGATTGGCCAGATAGATCTCCAGACCTCATCCGTATAGAGCCTGCCTGGAACGTTTTGGAGAAGGCAATTACACTATTCGCAAACCCCCTCCGAGAATCATCTAAAACTTAAAAATAGATTTACTAAACGAGTGGGATTAATTGCCACAGGAACTCATAAATTCCCTTATTTCCGATTAAAAAAATCACGGTATAAGGCCTGTTTATCTGAAAGAGGGGACCTATTCCCTATTTACAAAATTTTTGGTTATATTCTGCAACTGCTGTTTCATACCTTCGATTAGTTTTACGCACTATCATGTTTGTGTATGTTAACTGTTGTGAATAGTTTTTTTTTCATTATTTCAGCCCTATATGCATATACTAATTTTTATTAAAATTTGTCCAGTAGTTCTACAGATAATCGACAAAATCTAAAAATTCTCTTAACTTTGAACACCAGTATATATATATTCTTAATTCTCTCTCTTATTATATCTCTAAATTATACTACCTTATTACTTTTTGAATAAGGTTTCAAGACCCTGTTGTGTTTGAAATCACTTCTCTGCTTTATAAGTTGTGTTTTATGATACTTTTATTTCTGTACTTCTAAATTGCCTGAAGTAAAACTGATATAATTTTTTATATATATTTTGAAGAATGGGTAGTGTACAACAACAACCTACGATTTAGGAAAAGTTGATTAGCGTTAGTTTTTGCAGAACTACAGATTGAAACCGCTTAAGCATATGGGATAATATGTGACTTTTACCCCAAGTTTTGTGATATTGCATTAAAACAAACAAGTTAGCCTGTTTAAAGTGAGAATGAGACTTCTCAAAATCGCTTAGATGATCCCTTGAAATGGAGAACCGTTGGCAGGCTTAAAGCTAGCCAGTCTCAAGTGGACGTGACTCGATAGTTTCAAGGGGCATCAAAAGTGGTCTGTGTAATCCATTTTAAACAAGTGGTGCTGTCACCAGGAGGGTCACACAAGACCGCCAAAGAACAATGACGTTTGCACAGGATCGCTACTTGGCCTTTAAGAGCATTTCATCATATGAGAGCAACGGCTCCTCAACTTGCTGGTGACCTTCCTGCTATGTCTGGAAGAAGAATTTCCGGGAAAACAATCTACAGAAATCTTGTAGAGAATGGCCTTTATACTCGGTATCCAATACAGAAATACCAGTTATTGCGCTACCGAAAACGTCAGTCGTAGACACCGCAAGGGGTGTTTTCTTTTCAATGAGGAGTCGAGATTCACCAGACAAAGTGATTCTCGTCGAATCTTCATCTGACGAGAAAGTGATGTTCGCTTTCATTTCTCCTACGTAATAAAAATCGGTAGATTTTTGGTAGGGTGGCTTAATATTGGGTAGTCAGTCGTACATCCTCTTACGTCTTTGATGCGAACACTGTCACCTCACAGCGCTATAGAGATGAGGTCCTTGAAGCTTATGTGAGGTTGTTCTGGGTGCTATGGGTCTGGACTACACTTTTATAGACGATAATGCGTGACACCATACAGCCCCATAAATTTCTTGAAGAAGATCGTCGCAGTATGGATTGGCCCTCAAGGTCACTGGATTTCAGTCCTATTGAACATGTTTGGTAGGACCTAGGAAAAACGATTTCTCGACGTAGCTCTTCTCCCAGACAACTCCCAGGCGTGAAAAGTCGCTCTTTCAGAAGAATCGGCTTTGTTGCCACAAAAACTTATTGACACTCTCATAAACAGTATGATGTTAGATAGCTATCGTTGTTATATATGTGTATCGGTGCACGGTAGGCACACTCTTATATTAGACAGACTTTTCCAGAGTCAAATGTTTTATCTCTGATTCATTATTTTCCACTTTTTGATATGCCCTGTATCTTAATTCAAAATTAAAATCTTTTCCACATTGTTATGTTTCTATATTATTCCTCACATTGTAATATATCTCTGTATCAAATTCCCTGCAATACAGAAAATAGTTCATCAGTTTTCATAGATTTTATGTTTGTGACCTTAATTTTAGACAGGAGTATATAACTTGGTCTTATTTTTGAATTATGAGTATAGCCATTGTTATTAGTATCCTTTTATTTCATAGTAAGCAATCGACATATAAAGCTCATTAATATTATCTACTTCATTGGCATTTATAAGTGGATGATACATTTTTTTTTCAATATGACAGGCAAATAAAATTTTTTCCTTCAATAACAATGCTAAAAGAAAATATTTTCGGAAGAGTGTGGTACATTCAAGCTAAAAAAACATTACACTTACACATGTTAATCAGTATAAAAATATTCTAAAAAACTGATATTATCTTCGTTCTTATTTTTACGATTTCGTTTTATACTCATAAATATATATGCATTAAAAAGGAAAAGGCAAAAGAATAAGGTTATTAAAAACAAAGGCAATAAAACATTCTATCTTACACAGTGATTGATATGCTTGAGCATTTGAATAGGCTACAAAAGAATTCGAAAATGAAGATAGTTACATTTTAGTGGAAAAGCATGAAATAAAGATTTTCCGATTTTTGCCTTTTCAATTCCGAGAAAATGCCTAGAAATATAAGACATTTGTTATTAATCGCATTTATTTATTAACACTATAAGAATGTGTTTTGTATGTTAAAGAAGAATCATAAAAATTCACATATCTTTCGATCACTAATTGCTTATTTCAATAATGAATAGAATATGATAAAAGGCAAAATTAGCTTATCTATTGGTTCAAATCACATAAACCTGGAAGGCTTTTAACTGCATTGCTTTATTTTTCGATTTCAATTCATTTTGTTGAGTTAACATGACTTTAAAAGAAATAATTACTGGCGTAAGATTAGTGAAAAAAATAGCTAAGAGGTAAAAGTTTCTGAAAGAAAATAATGAATAAATGAATCAAAATAATTTTAAAAAGAGGAAAGACTAAAGCAAAGGCATTTGAAAGATTACATTCTTTTTCAAAGGATCGACAGTCTAAGGCGGTAAAAAGTAAGAAAAAAAACAATTTATCCAAGAATTTCGAAAATGAGTAGATGTAATGCATACGAAGTAGAAAGAAAACTACTTGAACATCAGGGCTCGAACTGAGGTACAGAAAGCAAATGAATCAATAGGCACTGTTCCATCAGCGATTCTTATAACATATGGCCAGGTATTAATTGGAAGCCTTTTGCAATTGTCGAGTTTGAAATCCTTGGATCGTTGGAATCCATGCACGCCCATTGTGCAACGAAAGGAAATTTCTGGCTATTTAACTGGCATCTCATGAGCACAAAAAGTGTCAGTAGAAATCTACGCCTTAGTTGTAGTAAAAGTGTTCAGCTATTCAGTGGGGGTAACAATCCCCTTCTAGTCCTCTGATGTTTCAATTTTTTTTCCCGTGTGCACACTTTATACCATTCAGAGATTTTCACAACACAGACATAATCAATAAAAAAAAAAATATTTTACTTCTGTAATTTAGGTTCCTGTGGGAGCTTATTATGGACACTATATTACATATGCAAGCTTCAAGTTGAACTGATTAGAGTTTAATAATGGCTTACAAAATTGAATGAAATGGCTATTTAACACAAACAGCAGCGCAGATTTGTTCAGTAGAAGGTCATATTAAAGTCGCACTATAAGACAGCAACGGCCCTGGTAACTTTGAACCATGGTCAAAGGATGAAGACGACACCTAAGCTGGCATTCCCTCTCCATACCACACCAACGGGAGGATGTTTGTTCCTCGACAGATTTAATGTGTCTGCAAGGTAAGTCTTGAGCGGCTCCAACTGATGGCACTCCAGCCACGAGTCCGTGACTTTGACCATTAGTCAACCGCGGCATATTGGATAAATATCAATATTACGTTTATCGCATCCTAAGACATTACATTTATGTTTCAAATACATTAAGAATCCTACCAAAAGATATTTCAAAGTTTTTCGATTGGTTACTTGACATTTTCGAGCATTATTGCCTTTGTAATTTTATTACATTATAAATATCATTCTTTATACATTTTCATTGGGGCCTTGAAGTTGTATACTTTAAGCTCTTCATTTCGAAGTGTACTTAATTGTTGTGGTGGCTGAAATGACATCTAAATCCTGTTTTGGCATGCTCTATTCTTTAAGACAACCTTTAGTTACATATTCAGCAGGAAGTATTGATTTAAATGCATTTTCTCTATAGATGCACTTAGATAAAATGTTTTGCACTTCATGTCTTTTCAGATTGTGCTCGAGATGTCGGAGGTGATTCCCAGTTTCCAGCACTGAAATGCAAAGCTTACGGAAATTATTTCCCTATTCAATGTTTCCTTAAAGACCAATGCTTTTGTGTCGATACGGATGGGGACGTCATTTCCAAAATGATGAATAAAACTGAGGAATTGGAAACATTCTGTGAGAATATCCTCAGAAATTTAGATGAGCCTTCGGAAGTCACTTCAGTTTCTGATGATGGAGATGATTATTACGAATTCATATAAAATTGAACCAATTGCATAAACGTAACTCTAAGTTTTTTCTTATGATATAAATAGCTGATAATTTTAGAGGCAATTTTAACTTTTCTCATTTTTTTTTTTTTTGGAGCATTGAAGCCATCGGTTTTTTAACAATACGAGTGGTAATCGTTTTATTTAGTTATTGCTTAGAAAGAACAGAATTGACTTGTTCATTTAGCATATATTTACTGAATTCATTTGGTAGAGTTTAAATCTATACGAATTCTACATCTAAAACAAGTTTTTAATACTGTTTAATCAAGTTTGTGTGAAAACTCTTTATGAAACAGATCTCTGTTGTATCAAATAATCAACTATTTTTAAAAAAATTCTGTTACTACGATCAAGACCTTGAAACGTTATTTAGCAATGGTGTTTTTTTAAAACGCTTTTATAAGTTTCACTTGCATGTAACGGAATCTTAGAACTCAATTTTTACCCACTTAAAAAGATCGGATTCATTCAAAATTTCGCACACTTGTCAAGGACCAATGACAATACAATAATTTCATAACTTTGTTCCATCGCCCTTTTTAGGATCGTCAGGAATAAGGATAATCAGATTTGGCGTCAATTCCATATATCACTTCCAGATTTGGTGACTTATTAACTAATAAAATCCATCCAGATCAGGTTTTTTGTTTGCTTGTTTTGTGCAATAAATATTCCTTTTAAATATCTCAACATTTTGGGTGCAATTACCTCGAGAGAAAGTCTCTTTACTTCTGACTGGACTACAGTACTTAATTATATGACCCAATATTTTTCATTAAAAAACTTGTTGAATGTTCTCTGGAAGAATAGATTTCCCTATTGATGTTATGAAAACAGAATACTTTTAAAATGATATATGATTAATGTATTAGATTTAAAACCTTTTGTATCAATTAAATTAATAAATTCAAAGCTCCTAATGGCTCTCTTTTTGTAGAAATCAATTTTTTAAAAATTTCATAAATCCGTGTAAAGTTTTAAAAAATCCTAAATTTAAAAAAAAAATTACACTATTTTTTAAACAAATATTTGAAAACTCTCAAATTATTTTCACAGCATTCGCTAAACTGAAGTTAATTATTGATTTATTACATGAATTTAATTTATAACTATATGATATACAGCATCATGTTTTTCCCCCTTGTTGAAGAGAAAGTAACCGATTGGGGGGGGGGGTTATTTGATTAGAAAATAAAGATTAAAGAAAATAAAGATTCTGTTTCAAACATCTGGTTCTATTTATTTCAAAGGTTCTATTTATTTGTAGTGTTTAATATTTCGTTGAAATCCTTAATATCTACTTTAACATTAAATATCTCACCTGAATGATTTGAAATTAAATTTTTTAGTGAAATAGTACCATATTTATCCGAGTGCAAAGTTAACACACTTTTAATGCGCAACTTTTTTTCAGCTTGCAAAATTTCCTGCACAGTAACATGATAATTTGATCCGGACATTTGTCTGTATTACCCAAATCTAGCTTCTAAATTATCAGTTTGGAACTTTCCAGTTAAAACATATTTGAAATTCTACTCCGTCAAAAGATACTTTATTAGTTCTGGGATGGTATTTTTACTGTATACTTCAAAGCAGAAAATGTTTCCTCGCTGAAACAACCTTCTCGTTTATTTTGTTTTAAATTTTTCCAGCTGTTCAGCCACTGAACAAATTTTTTTAAAAAAAGTGAATCTATCATCATCTATTGACGAAAAAGGAACACTGTTTTTCAATTTAAGATTTTGATCCTTAGTTGGATTTTTAATATTCTTTATTTGCCAGAAATCTGAAATATGTTTGATGAATATTGCAGTGCCCCTAAACATTTCTGGGTAGCCTATAATTTATCTTGTAATATATTAAGTGCAGTCACATTGCTTTCTTCAAAAATTTTTAAAGCTAATTTAACATTTTGTTTTTCAAAATTTGTTGGTTTCAAAGCTTTTAAACATAGTTTAGGAGCTAATTTAACAATATTGTTCATTTCTTCGTTATAAATTTTAAATAATGATGAAAAAAAGGCTTTTCGGATTTAAGAAAATTCCGAAGGATCAGGATACATTAAAGAAGAATCAGCATCTTTCTGATTCAACCAATTATTTCGTATAGATTTGATGAAATGTACTGAATTAAAAATAAGATGTAATTTTTTTTGTATTGTTAGCTGGATTCTGAATAACACTCTTTATTAGACACTCATTACACAATTTAGAAAAACAATTTCTATTTACTCTGTTATGATCACTTATAATACAAACAACTGAAAAACCTACCTTTTCCATTAGTGACAAAACTTCTAAAGTCATAGAATGCAAATCTTCAGCATCCATGTTCTTTACAGTGTTCAGGGATACTATTTCTTTATTTTTACTCAATAAAGAAGAGTATAAAAACATTGAATCGTAGTAGCTGCTTCTCCTTTCTCTGTAAGTCCTACAATTTTATTACACTTATATGTAATTGCTGATTTGATGAAAATTTCATCAATTTGTAATATTACTCGTTTTTTTTTCTCGTGGTCATTTAGTTCTTTACATCTATCTCGTAGATAATTTTCATTCGCCAAAGTTGACAAACCTGGAGTAACATTTAATCCTGATGCAACTATCTGTAACTGTCTCACAAACGTGGAAGAATTATATCCCCTTATTCCTTACATAGGAATAGCATGCAGTAGATTTAATGCACATGCAGAAAGAAAAAACCATTAAATTACTGCTATACTTACAACCATGTTTATTTGAATTTAATAATTTCATTTGCCTAAAATAAAATTTGCTGCCTCAAAATTTTCAGTATTACAATTTTCAATATACTTCTTACAAGATTGAATAGCCATAACATGATCAGGAACAGAATTAATAGAACAGATTTCTTCAAAGACATTTACTGTATTAAGTATATTTAGCAATTCACTGAAATATGTTAATCTAGGAGAATTATTAAGAATTTTTCCAATAGAAGGTATACTTAATTGACGATTATTATTAAATATAACAATAGAGAGATTTGTATTTATTTTCATGGATTTTAAAATAGAAGGACAATTTTCACAATTAATAAAAAGTAATGTTATGCGACTTTCACAATCATGTTTTAGAACATTATTTTTAGATAACAAATCAGATATATATAAGATTTTCTCGCATTTACAGATTTTCTTTTAAATATTCAAAACTGGTAATTTCGTCTTTCTTAATAAAATTAGTCAACAGTTGTTCGTCTAATTGTTTCATTTTTTCCTTTCGTTGAATTGTCACTAAGCGTTCTTTAATTTTTTCATTCAAACAGGACGGACAACCAGGAAAAATGCAAGGATATGCATTCTCTGATAATTTTGGATACACTCTAGGTATTTCAATAACAGTACCAGTCTTGTCCGTAATTTTATCTTTTCTCACAATGAAAAATTCAGGGAAATGTTTAATGCATACTACACCAGGGCCGATCTTAGGGTGTAGGCCACCCACGAGCAAAGAACTATTTTGCCGCCCCTCTAGAGAATTTTCAGATTTTGACTAATATTTAACGTTATAAACTCATGAACCTGTATAAGAATAAAAAGTAAAACATTAACAAAAAAGCAAATTAAATTTCAAGTGCAAAACTTAATTTTTTGGTCAGCTAATAGGTTATAACAATGGCGAAATACTTTAACAAAATCATAAGAAAACGAAAATATTACCTTTGAAAGAAAAATAGATATCGTCTACTAGAAATGCGAAACAGCAGTATTTACTCGGAAAATATTAGCTAATAAAAAAAAAGTACTAAAGCATAAATCTCGTGAAACGAAAAGAATATAAATCAGTTTTTCTACAAAGACTACCCAATTATTAACTTGACTTTCTGAGAGGTAAATTTGTCAATAATTTCAGTGAAATCAATTTTTTCAGAGATTCCATAGAGATGACAGCCAAATTTGAGAGCCTTGTGTCATATTATTTCTCAAGTAATTTAATAATTTTACTGAAACTTCTTTCATTAAAAGCCACAGAACCAGGTAAGATTTTAAAAAAAAATTCTTATTGCTAGAGCAAAATTTGGAGGGGGGGGGGGTGAAATAATTTTTTACTATGATTTTATCGCAAATGTGTGTGGTTGTTTTTATTTGGAAAAATATTTTTGAAAGTTATTTGATTAAAGAGCTGTATATATACCCTCTATATTTTCACAATACTTTCTTCCTCCTATACCTGTAACTTAATATGTGGTCGCGGTAACCTAGCGATCAACGTCATGGACTGGAGTGTCATGAGTTCAAGCCTAGAACCGCTGAAGCCCCACGTGCCGAGGGGCCGATGCACATTAATCTGTCGAGGCTAAAATTTTCTCCCGTTGTTGCGGTGTGGAAGTCAGGAAAACGGGGGTTTCAGTTCAATTGTCATCTTCATCATTTGACCATGGTTCAAAATTACAAGGTACATCGCCAATAGCCCTTGTATAGCTTCATAGTGCTACGTTAATAAATACACTCACTTGAAAATAGTGTGAAACTCATACAGAAAGCGGAATATTGAAAAGCACTCAGATAATGAGGCAAATCTTTCATTTATCGACAGGATCACATGATAAAGAATTATAAAATACACTGCTGGCCCCACAAAATGCAACACCAAGAAGAACTAGAGATATCACAGCGAAATTTATTTGTCAGATAACAGGTTGTACAAAGATCAAACGATTAAAATTACAGCCTCTTGTGACGTGTGGATGATGACAAAATCAGCAGTTAGCGTAGCCACCATTGTTGTCTGTAACCCCTACCTCATGCCTCGGCATAGAATCAAAGAAGCTTTGGATATACCCTTAGAGTACAGCAGTCCATACGGCTCCCACATAGTAGCAAAGTTGATCTGGTGTAGCAGAGGGTGGTGTATTCCGGGCTAGTCGTTGTGCAAGCATGGACCACACGATTTTCGATTGGTGATAGATTGGAAGAGCAAGCAAGCCAAAGAAGAAATTCAATCTGATTAATAAAAAAAGAACTCTTGAACATTGTGTGACACGTGAGGTCACGCATTTTCTTGTTGAAATATGGCTGATAGCAAGCGCTGAATGTATGGGAGGACCACGGGCTCCAACGCCTCAGAGATGTAGCTCTGGCTGTTCAGTGTACCAGCAATGCATACCAAAGGGCAGCCTCTCACCACGGTGTCTCCAAACTCGAATCCGACCATCATGATGTTGCAGGCATAAGCGAGATTCGCCACTAAACATAATGTCGTTCCATTCCGTTGTCTATGCCCACAGTTCATCGCACTACTGACCGCGCAAACACCTATGGTTTCCAGTCAAGGGTAAGCGAAGCAATGGATGCCTTGCGGACATTTTACTCTGCGGCAAACTGCGTCGAATGGTAAGAGTGGACACCGAACGATGCGTAACAGACTGAATCTGTTGTGCTATGATTTCCGATGTGGCTGCGAGATCCATCACTGCCAAGCGCACAATTCACCTGTCATCACGGACAGTGGGGTAACGAGGTATGTGCGATCAGCCCCGTTGGACCCATCGTTTCCTCCTGAATCCAGCGTTGACAGATCCGCATCGTTGACCGATTTTTCTGAAGGGCAATCCACAATCCCTATAGGTTAATATTCTTCCTCTGTTGAATTCAGAAACTTAGTCAAAAGATGCTCGATGTCCTCCACTTGGCATAGGTAAACTTGCGCAAATAAAAACCACCACATGAAAAAAAATTGCAGGGCTTTTTATCACCAATTTGTTTTTCCCTCAATGTTTTCTTCTTTTTTAATCTACAGGGAGATAAATTTAGCAATATTATTTTATTACCATTATAAATATATTTTCAAATTAGATTGCATATATTAATATTGAAATGTTATTAAAAATATTTTGAAAAGACATTTTTTAAGGAAACTAAAAGGTAGAATTTTCTTGGACTTTGAAAAATGTACAATTCATTTATTATTACTATTTTTAATTTTAATGTTCATTATGATTAATTTCTAGAGAGTTAATGGTAATAAGATTTAAAAGAGGAAAGTATTTTTTCTGGGGGAGTTATATATGTAGAAAAATATTTTTTAGATGAAAATTTATGTAAATCCATTCTATCTTTTGTACGTGCTTTGTGTGAAGTATATGTGAGTTTATTGGAGAAAAAAGTTCAGTTCAGACCTCATAATTTTAATTTTGAAAAATCTACTTCCTTATAATGTCTTGCCATGCAATTATCCATTCTACATATATTTAACATAAAAAATACAGTGTTTCAATAAAAATAAAATAGGGGCTTTCTATTCTGTTTATGTTTCAAATAATATTTTGGAAAATCTCAAACATATCGATTTTTAATTCAAATGGGTCAATTTTTAATGCATTCAAATTGTACTATTTTTATTGAATCCATTATGTACTATGTTTTATTTACTTTTTATGATGAAATAAGTTTTGTTTTGATTTGTTTCAATAAATAAGAATATTAAACGAATTTTTTAATTATGTTTTCTGTTTTATTATGTAATTTTAGCCATGCTAATGTTTAAGTATTTTTCATAAATAGTCCAGTCCTAATGCAGGGATTTGGATAATATAATCCCGAAATTTCATGATTGAAAATTTAGCACGGGATTGCACACACTACATCACAGCAATTCAGCAACCAATAGTCCCTGGGTTCTTTCTTAATAGTCATTTTGGCATTTTGTATATTAGTTATTAACTTCTAACAAGTAATTTCAGTTAAGAAGAAACTTTGTTTTTCAGCATTAACTCGAGTTTTGGGCAGTTCGTCGTTGAAAAGTTGTTTCCTGTCTATAGACTAGGGGTCGGCAACCTTTTAGTTGCGGCTTGTCAAACCAATCGACCGATAGGATTCAGCGTACCACAAAGTAGGGCATTTTTTAAACAATTCTAAAATTGACAAATTTGTTGAGTAGTGCAAAGTGCCACTAAGAAATATACCACGGGCCACATGTGGCACGTTTGCCATAGATTGCCGACCCCTGCTGTAGACCATGACTCCTCCAACACTACAGCTTGCTCCTCCATTTTCATGTAGGTGCAGGAAAAAATCAATTTTTTGTTGAACAAGTTTAAGTAAATCTGAGTATTTTGACACTTCCAAACAAACCGCAATGTGCAACCGACAAATTCTGAGCCTGAGTCACGCTTTAAAAAACTCATAACTTCGAAAGGAATCGGAGATGTATTTCATACTTTGCCGGTTTCTCAGTAGGCATTCTATAGAATGCCTAGTCAATGTGGGAAATATGAATGTGATTTAATACATTGGTGGCTAGTTTTAAGCATTCGATACATAATAGAATGTCGGATTTCATTCTTTGCCGGTAACATATACTTTAGAAAAAAATGTAAACTATAAAAGATTTCTGCAATACAGACCTATTTGGGGTGTTACTAAAAACTATGTATGAAACAAAGTACATTGTGGAATTTTGGTGGAAAATTCTACACATTAATTTTACATAAATTTTTACTTCGTATGTATGAAACAAAGTACAATGTGGAATTTTGGTGGAAAATTCTACACATTAATTTCACATTAATTTTTACTTCGTATGAGATATTTCTACAGCTTTTATCTTTTTTATATGCCACAGTCTAGAAGATTAGTTACATGTTCGAATCCTGATTTTCCCAAGAATCTATTTTGTGAAATTTTGCAAGTATGACTTATATGAAACGGGATCTCAGATTTATCGAGTGATATTGTGTTGTTAATGTAATGTAAATTAGACATTTCACCTGAGGTATCTTCATTTGACTGCATATAAATTATAAAGTCTGTTGCAAAAGATCTCATATTATTAAATTTCAGTGTGAAATTAATTTGTAAAACTAGTGTCATTTTCATTTTTGCTGTTTTGTTAATTAAGAAAACTGTTTGATTGCTATTAATTAAATTTTCATTATTATGTTTGAGAAATGTTGAGTAGCTTTTAGTGATGCGTTGAATATGGGACAATTTTCTTCCAACAGTCAGTTAATCGCTAATCACAATCAAACATTTTTCATCTTTTGTGAGCAACGCTCTTATTAAATTTACTTTATTTAAACACATATGTTATTTCAGACGTTTTAACTTTAGAGCATATATTAATAATAAAATGTGTTAAACTATATATAAATTCCTAATTTGTCAATACTTTGATTGATTTTAAAACAGTATAATTTTTTTAAATATATGTAATTGATCAGATAAATAATTTTTGTGTTTATTAATCGGCTAAATTTTGCAAATTAGATGTGCTGATCATTACTTTAATTTTGTTTTAGATTAGTGTTTCAAGAATTGACTTGCTTTGACCCTTTAAAATTATTTTATTTTCTCATAAAAATATTAAAGATTTAAACGGGTAATTTTTTTTTTTTTTTTTTTTTTTTTTTTTTGCTGATAATAAAATTTTAAATGTTGTGGCTTTTTCTAAGTAGTACATAGTTATATAAAAAGGGAATACAAAAATTTCATAAACTTTTTCTAATTGCTGTTAAAATTGCAGTATTTTGTTTCAGTTGTAATAATTATAGAAAAATAATAGATTTCTCATTTGTGGTAAACAAAGGACTTTTATATAACAAGTAAAACCAATTCATTTGATCAGTTCAAATACAAGCCATTACCCGCCAGCAAATAGGGCGAGTAACGGCTTGTATTTGTATACAATTAATCACTGAGCAAAACTCATAATGTTTCTTATTTCGTTCTAGTTGAAGATATTTAAATAAAACTGCAGGTCTTTTACAATGAAATGATTGGTTAAAAAAAAATGGAGCCTAAGCTGATAATCCTCAGCTTAACCCTCCGTTAGGCACGCGAATCTCACGCATAGTAAAAATAATTTTGGTGTCGCGTCCACACTGTGAGCCGGAATGTGCTCATCCTTCTTCTATCTGTCTTTTATCATTCGCACAAGGGTTGAATGCTAATGATGCTGTCGACCACTTCACATTTCGAGTGGCCTTTTAATCTGATAGATGCAGCACGCTCAAAAAAAGCAACTTTTAATGTTTTTCCAATTTTTCGTTAATTTTCATGCTTTTATGTAACATGGAATGTAGTTTTCAGTTTTATACTAAAATAACTCGGGGCAAGAATTATTTTGCAACTTCTTTAAGATGGTTTTTCTGCTGGGAATTGAGATGCACCTGAGAGATGCCGCGTGAAAACGGCTTGAGAAAACACTTGCCTCGTTCGTTACAACTAAGGATTAAAGAAATATCTAACGAACAACGCGCTGTTCCAGCCAAAAAACCAAGATAAACAACACCAAGAACTGAGAAGAGGAAGTACAGTTCCCCTTGTCTGGAGATCAAGAAAAAAGACTATTATAATTTTGTTGGGTAGAATGCGAAAAATTTATGTGCATTGAACATTGTAAGATGACTTATGAAGTCTCAACAAGGATCTCAAAATGTAAATAGGTATGGTTACATTACCATTATCTTTGTGATGTGTGTGTGTGTGTGTGTGTTTTGTTGTTGTTTTTGTTTAAATTGAAATTTCTGAATATATCTGAAATATATTACGACGTGTTAAACATACGTATGTACCTAAAGGAATTAAGCGTGTGCCAAAATAATTTATTAAAATTGCTTTCAGCATTAAGTGTATTTTTATTTTTTTATTGAAGTAATTAGTTTTGTTCATTGAGATGATTGCCAAAGAAGGTCTCAATTTTCTATATCTTTTTTAATTTTTCAATTTATGAATCCATGCATAAACCTACTTTCTTTTTTTTTTTGTGGCTACATTCCTTTTTTTCCCCTCCCTCCTTTTCAAAACATCGTAGTTCCTTTGCTTTGTATCATTTAATCCTTAACGGTCATTGAATGCTTGGGTGCTACAGATAGATAGATACTTCTATTTACTATCTATTACTTCAGTAACAGGAAGGTAATGTTATAGATAATACAAAAGTTAAGAGTTTCAGTTCAGTAACAAACACTGCAGCTTATGTCATTATCTTAGATATAACATTACCCTTATTTTACCATTAAAATGATTAAATCCTCTCCAAACGTTCGCATCAAGTGATGCCTCTGAGAGCCCCTAAGGATAAAATGTCTTGACGAGTGGAGGGTTAAGACAAAAAGTGAACCATAGTAGCGAAGCAGCAAAAAGAGAAATTCTTAGTAGAACTTGAAAGTTAGTTTTCAAGTACTTGAACCTATTATTGATAAAAGGGGGTCTACAGGACCATGTCTTAAAAACGATGCTATAGTTGTTGACCTCAAAACAGATACCTTCTAAGCGATCAGGAGAATTGTTACCTAGAGTTTTGAACAAAAATAAAAGGGGTGTTCAAATTCGCAAGTGTTTCTGATTTCAATACTTTAGTTCCTTCTCAATTATTATGAATGGAAAATTAAAAGCTCACTCATTTACAATGAAAAGAAATTTTATATCTTATATCTTGTTTAGAAAAAAATCTAATTATTTTGCACACATGTACATACAAGTGTTTTACTGAATGAAACAAGAGCTTTAACAAGTTTTTTTTAAGTTGATACAATTTTTTTAAAAAAATCATGTAGGATTTTAAAGAAATAAAGAAGTTTCAAAAACGCATTAGCAAATTCTAATGTCTTTTGTTCTAAATTGTGTTAATTTGTTTTGTAAAAATGCTAACATTTTGGTATGTTAATTTAAGATAAATATATTTATTTCCTGATGAACTCCCGATTGATCGGTTTCCTGTTCAGTCAAGTGGTATAGATAAGATATGAATTTTATCCAGGAAACCTGTCTTCTAAGAGTCATGAAATTTCAGTTGTTAAGAAATCTAATATACGTGGATATAATTCAGGATTTATTTTCAATACATTTACTTAAGGGATTTTATTATCTGGTGCAGAAAAGAACTTTCTTATTCTATTCACTAACTTTTGCAATATTAATTTTCTTTTTTGTTCTGTAAATTGCTATTTTTATGAAAAACTGTAAATAATAAAAGAGGAAAACTATAAAATAAAATACTGTACTCTGTAAGTACATATAAATTTCCAAAAAAAAATTATACCTTTTAACTACTATATAAAAAAACTCAGTATGAAATAATATAAGTTGTGCATAATAAATCAGCTCTGAATAAAAATATAATGAAGGAAAATTCAGTAAAGTATTGGATTATTTCGAGAAATATGATTATCTCTTTTAGAAATAACAGTAATGATAATGAAAAAACCAATAGATTTAGGATAGTAAGAGATTCCTCTATTAGATTCTGCCTTAATGTTGACTAGACATTCTCCATTGATTATAGTAAAATTGGAATTTTTTCATAATATAAATTATTATTTTCCTTAGTACTGGCAAAAAATTAAATCTATGTGTAATTTGATATTAAATTCTGGTATTTGTAAAAATAATGTAATTTATCTTTGTATTTAAATGACAACAGTTCTTAGTTTCGAAAAAAAACTTGAAATTTAACTTATGAAGGGATGCTGTATATGGTCCCTTGCACTTGGTAATTTTTAATTAGACCCTTGTTGACAGGAAATGGATTGATTCCACAGAGAGGGGAAATTTGAGAATAACAAGGGGTCAAAGTACCCTTAAAGTATTGTTCTGTATTATTGCGCGGGAACTCTTGACCAATTAAAATGTGAATGCACCACAGGAAAAATAATTTCGCTGAGATATTTCGGGGTGACATGTCTGAGTTTAAAAGATGGTGCACGAAGGAATCAGGGCAGAATCCAAAATTTCGAAATCCTCATGTAGGTATTAAAAATTAACACCATGAGCTTTCCACTGCTCCTCGTCTGTCTCTGACGAGGTATGTTGACTTTTGTTTTTTTATCATAATGAAGAAAAGATAGCATTAATTTAAATATTTTTTTAATTTTCTATGATTTGGAGTTTCTTTTTATTTAAATTCGAACCTGGGTAAAACAATAATCGTTTAAGCTCCGTATCACTTAGTTGACATATACATTAAGTTTTTTTTTTATCTGATCTTGAGATAAAAAGAAGAAAATTTTGCAACGTGAATTCGAGAAATCGTTGAAACTACTGTTGAAAACTACTCTGATAATATTTTCAAAAGATATCAACGTTCCAAAAAAAGCTGAATATCAGGAATACAATATATTACTACGCAGAGTTTTCCCGTGAAAGGAATCATGTCGCATAGGTAACGACAAACCGATTCCTCTTAAGGATACACGCCTTAGATTTCACACATGTATATATTTTCTCGTCAACAAACTTGTCTTAGAAAAACATTTTTTCTTGTCTGTGTTGGTATGGGATTACCAATTATGTCCCGACAGGAGCGGCTCTAAGGCCAGACAAACTGAATGCCTGCCCTGGGCAGCATTTGGATCTAACTTTGAGAGATATTTTTTTTTCGTTGCAAAAAGTTTTAAATATTTTCTGGAATATTTTTGGGAGGGAATTTGGTATTTTATTTAACGTATCTTATTTCCTTATTTTGTACTCTGTATGTTTAATGCTAGTTTTCTTTTCTGTTGAAACTTGAAGGGTTCGAGGTGGGAGTGCATGTTAAATCATGAAATTCTATATGTTTACACATCTTTCACTAGTAACTTTCTCCCTAGTCTGGAGTGGGATCACAATAGACATTCTTTTCACCCATACTATATCCGGTTTCAGCTGTCCAAAAGGAGACAATGGTAATTAGAGTTTTGAGTAGATAGACAGCCTCATGAGCTGTTTTATTTTAGTCTCGAGTGACTATAAATTAAAATAAAGTCTTGTAATCCGCACCATCAGTAGACTCTTTTTCGAAGAAATTGGTCTAATGAAATGGGTAAATCCTTCACTTGCATTTTACTCGTTTCAAATAATAACAGGTAATTATGTTCTTAATTTCAAATTATTATGTATTTTTTAAGACTTAAAATAATATATATATATATAAATCTTATGGCCTTTTTGTTCGCAAAAATTATTCAAGTTTTATAGGTGTGCGTCTATGTGAACAATTCATCTTTTTTAACTATTTATTGCTTTGGAAAGAGGTGTAGCATTTTGCATTTTTGTCCAGGGTGGCAAAACTATTAGAGCCAGCCCTGGTCAAGAACCACCTCAAACTAGTTACATCTCACCAGAAGTAATGTGGTGGATTGACATTGACTATAATTCACCCGTTTAGTTGGTTTTAGTACGTTAGTAATTCTGTGTGAGCCCTTTAGTGTGGTAACTGGTGGTTACAATTTTGCGTTCCACGTAATACGTATTGTGTTTGCCTGTTCAGAGATGAATATTATTCCAATGAAGCATTCCAAAATAATCGCTCTTAATGAACACACTTCTATGATTATGAGAGAACGGAAGTTGGTGTGGGCAAATCAATTTTTTCATGAATTTTAAGAACATTTCAAGATTACTGATGATCGTCTCCAAAAAGAAAAGGAAGATGTGGGCTCAAACGGAAAGTTACTCCAAGGACTGATAAAACTCTAATAAGAAATAGCAAAAGAAATGAAAGTAAGACAAGTACATACCTTCGATGAGATTTAATGAATTATGGTGTTGAAGTGAGTACCTCAACTGCAGTGCCGGATTACCCATTAGGCGGAGTAGGCAATTGCCTATGGGCCCCCAAGAGCGTATTCTGTTTTCTGTTAATGCTCCAAAAACATCCGGGCGAAGTCTGTGATGTCAGGAGCGCGTCTGCAACATTAACATCGTCTTGAATCCAATTTACACCTACTGATGGGTTGTTACTCTATAGACTTTACCCAAACTCCAGGTGCTCAATTGCATACAGAGTACAGAACATCTTGGTAGGTTATATTTAGATTTTCTTTTCCTGAGATTGGATTAAAATCAAAAGGCTTAATTTTGGTTATAGTTATTTTATTAGTTATTCAGTTTATAATATGAAACATTTGACGTTGCAGAAAAATATGATCTTTTTTACTGTAAATAATATAAGATACATTTCTAAAGTTTATATTAGGCCTAGTTATAATAAAATTTGAAAATAGTCAATGTCCATAAAGAAGTGAATTTTGTTCTAGACTCTAAACTCTTACTTTTGACTGAGACTTAAAGAATTACTATTTTCTTTCTTTTTTGTAGATTTTTGTATCTCCAAATGTCTACGTTAATAAAGAAGAGGTACCTAAGTGGTGCAGAGAAATAAAAAATAAAAAAAAAGAGAAATCAAATAAGCTTGTTGAACAAATGAATAAAACATATAATCTTTTTGAACTTGGCTTTACTCGTAGAACATCAACGGAAAATCTACTTCGTACTTCTTCAAGTACGTCTACAGGTGAAATTATGGCAGTAGATCCTACACCACAAAACTTATAAAAGAGAAAGATAACGTTCAGATGCAAGAGGACATTCAAGCTGATCAGAATGTTCAGTTAGATATTCAAAACAGAAACCACCTTGGACCAGAATATCAAAATGATATTGGGTTATTGCGAAATATTACCGAACACATCTCTGGTGTAAAAGAAATTCTGCGGATGTCAACACACATTTTGACAATGATTTTTCGGCTTCATGCAGACAGTATGATGATTGTAAAATAAAATGTTCCTTCTCCATGATGTTTCGAAAACATGTAAGTGGTGAAGTAATCAAAAGAGCAAGGCTCATGTATTCGCCATCCACAAGAAATGTATATTGTTTTTCATGCGCCCCATAAAGTGAAACATCTGCTCTCAAAACTCAATTTTTGGAAGTGTTTTCTGAACGGAAGAATGCGGCACAAAGAACGAAAATGCTCGAAGACAGTTCAACGCATTGGGAATGTGTACAGACACTTATTAGTAGAAGATGTACGCATAACTGAATTGACAGTTCTTTGGAAAGTCAATTTAATAAAAAACAAGAATAGATTGGATCAAATTTCGGCAAAGAGTAGTGCCAGTAATCAAATATCTCTCATCACGTAAATTAGCGTCTTGTGGTGATGTCGAACATATTGGTTCTCAATATAATGGCAACTACTTAGGAATATTAGAATTAACTGCGGAGTCGACCCTTTTCTCAGTCCACATATTGCTAGAGACGGCAATAAATGTTGAGGAAAGTCTTCCTATTTGTCTTCTACAATATATGAATAATTGAAATAATGGGAAATAAAGTTCAGGAAAATATTATAAAGGACATTCAGGAAGCTAAATACTTTTCTCTGAGCGTTCATTCTGCCCCAAATATATCTCATACGGATCAGTCGACAGAAGTGTTTAGATATCTGATGGTGAAGTTAAGGTATCCGACTAGGTTGAAAAAGTGTTTTTTGACAAAAATGTCGAATTTTTTTATGATTGTTAAACAAAGCCCCAACCTTTAAGATTCCAAAACAGTATTTATTTTAATTTTACGTAAATTAGAACTCTAGATATAGCAATTTTAATAAGTCATAGTAGTTGAAAACGAAACCGGAAGTAATGTCATCTGGACCGGAAGTGAGCGACATATGCAATGTTTAATTATTATTTCCCTAAAATGGAATTTCAAAAACCAAAATTTTAATTATCTGTTTACTAAGCCACAGTTTGCTAATAATTATTTCAAACAATTTAGTTGCAAACGATTGGCAACGGTATTTTAAGACTATCACTATTCCGTGTTTGTTTACATTCGACGATAGATTTACCACGCCTATCTTAATTCTGTTTTTTCTATATTTTGCATTATTTTTAAAATTTAAATTATTTTAATTTAATCTTAAATTTATTTTACTTGAAATCATGGGTAAATGTCGTTCATATCGTCCCCGTAAAAGAAAGTTTCACGGAAACCAAAATACATACACTGTGTTGAGTGCCTCGCCACTTGTAAGAAGCTGTGATCGCTTCCCAAATGTGGGGAGGTGAAATATGATCAGCGATTGGGGTGCCCCCGCTAAGACGCGGGGAGTGTGAGTGCAATGACCAGAGGTGTTGGCCATGGGCCTTCGAAATAAAGAGACATATATACAACGCAGTCCACTGAGTTTTTAATTTTGAGTATGAGTATTTTAATTTAACCTGAGCTATCGATGGGCCAAAACAAGGTCATAGCTACGCCGGAGAAATCAGCAAAATGTGTGTTCGTAATAATTACTATTATCAATAATAGTTTTTAGAGTGATGAGAATTCGAGTAATGGTGGTCTCTTGTGAAAGCAGTCCTGGCAATGTGGTGAGCGCAAAATTGTCCCTTTGAGATTTGTGTTCTGTATTTATTTTGAGTTGTGTGTAATTAATTCATTTGAGTTGAGGAATTAATTCGTTTGGAGTTGTGGAATTAATTAGTTTTGAGTAATTAATTAGTTTTGACTAATTAATTCATTTTGAGTTTTGTGTGATTATAATTCGTTTTGAGTAATTAATTCATTTTGAGTTTTGTGTGATTAATTCGTTTTGAGTAATTAATTCATTTTGAGTTGTGTGTAGTTAATTCGTTGTGAGTAATTAATTCGTTTGAATTGTGAATAATTAATTAGTTTTGAGTAATTAATTAGTTTTGAGTAATTAATTCATTTTGAGTTTTGTGTAATTAATTCATTTTGAGTTTTGAGTACTTATTCGTTTTGAGTTTTGTGTGATTAATTCGTTTTGAGTAATTAATTCATTTGAGTTGTGAGTAATTAATTCGTTTTGAGTTGTGGAATTAATTATTTTTGAGTTTTGAGTAATTAATCCATTTTGAGTTTGTGTGATTAATTCGTTTGAGTTTTGAGTAATTAATTCATTTTGAATTTTGTGTGATTAATTAGTTTTAAGTAATTAATTCATTTTGAGTTTTGTGTGATTAATTCGTTTTGAGTAATTAATTCATTTTGAGTAATTAATTCCTTTTGAGTTTTGAGTAATTATGCGTTTTGAGTAATTATTTCATTTTAAGTTGTTCTATGAGTATTGTGTGAGTAGTTAAATTCTTTGAGTATTGTGTGACCATAGTTATTTGAATATTGTGTGAAAAGTTAAGTTCTTTGAGTATTGGGAATTATTCTTTGAGTATTGGGAATTGAGTATTGTGAACAGTTAAGTTCTTTGAGTATTGTGATTAGTTAAGTTCTATGAGTATTGTGATTAGGTGTTCCTTGAGTATTGTGTGAACAGTTAATTATTTGAGTATTGTGTGAACAGTTAATTATTTGAGTATTGTGGGTGTAGTTAAATTCTTTGAGTATTGTGTGAATATTCAATTCTTTGAAATTGTGTGAACAGTTAAGTTCTTTGAGTATTGTGAATTATTCTTTGAGTATTGTGATTAATTAAGTTCTTTTGAGTATTGTGATTAGGTGTTCTATGAGTATATTGTGTGAGTAGTTAAATTCTTTGAGTATTGTGATTATTTAGTTCTTTGAGTCTTGTGTAAAAAGTTGTTCTATGAGTATTGTGTGAGTAGTTAAATTCTTTGAGTATTGTGTGACCATAGTTATTTGAATATTGTGTGAAAAGTTAAGTTCTTTGAGTATTGTGAATTGAGTATTGTGAACAGTTAAGTTCTTTGAGTATTGTGAACAGTTAAGTTCTTTGAGTATTGTGATTAATTAAGTTCTTTTGAGTGTTGTGATTAGGTGTTCTATGAGTATATTGTGTGAGTAGTTAAATTCTTTGAGTATTGTGATTATTTAGTTCTTTGAGTATTGTGTAAAAAGTTGTTGTGTGAGTAGTTAAATTCTTTGAGTATTGTGTGACCATAGTTATTTGAATATTGTGTGAAAAGTTAATTTCTTTGAATATTGTGAATTATTCTTTGAGTATTGTGAACAGTTAAGTTCTTTGAGTATTGTGATTAATTAAGTTCTTTTGAGTATTGTGATTAGTTAAGTTCTATGAGTATTGTGATTAGGTGTTCCTTGAGTATTGTGTGAACAGTTATTTGAGTATTGTGTGAACAGTTAATTATTTGAGTATTGTGGGTGTAGTTAAATTCTTTGAGTATTGTGTGAATATTCAATTCTTTGAAATTGTGTGAACAGTTAAGTTCTTTGAGTATTGTGAATTATTCTTTGAGTTTTGTGAACAGTTAAGTTCTTTGAGTATTGTGATTAATTAAGTTCTTTTGAGTATTGTGATTAGTTAAGTTCTTTGAGTATTGTGATTAGTTAAGTTCTTTGAGAATTGCGATTAGTGAAGTTCTTTGAGTAGTGTGAATACTTAATTCATGAGTATTGTGAATTGTTAAATTTTTAAGTATTGTGAGAGTTGTTAAGTTCTTTGAGTATTGTGTGAATATTTAGTTTTTTGGGTATTGTGTGAACAGTTAATTATTTGAATATTGTGTGAATAGTTAATTCTTTGAGAATTGTGGGAATATTTAGTTCTATGAGTATTGGGTAAATATTTTGAGTGTAGAATAATTAAGTCCTCAAGTTGTAGTTATTTGAGTATCGGTGAGTTTAAAGTTGCTTGAGTTTTAATATTATTTTCTTGAGTAAGAATTAAGACGGGGAATTGTAGTTCAAAATGTCAATCGTTTCAAAATTAAAGAAAAATGAGCTAAAGCTTGTTGCTGAAAAAATAGGTTTGACTGTACCAGGGGATGCAAAAATGATTGATTTAAATCGGTTAATTGAGGAGAGCGATGTGTTTAAAGAAGATTACGAATTCGTGAAATCCGTGATAGAGCAAGTGTTAGAAGAAGTTAAAACCCATAAATCCCAGCTGAACGGTGAAATAGAATTAGAACGCCTTAAATTAGAGAGAGAGTTAAAGCGGAATTAAAATTAGCAAAATTAAGATCTAGTGCAAATAATAGCGAGACCTCTCTCAACGGAGGTGAAACTGAGGCGTCTATTGATTTTGACACTCTTAAAGAACCGATCGTATCTGATAAAATGTTTCAAACCATAGATAGGGAAACAGCAGCACATATTAATATTAAACAATCCGGAGATCGGTTTAGACCACTACAATTGGGTAAGGAGTGTGATTTATATTTCACTTCGAGTGGTAAGCCCATAAATGAGACGAGAAAAGATCACAAATATAACAAACTTAAAACCTTTAAAACCGCTCCCAAAGTATTTTTTAATGAAGAGAAAAATAAAAATTGTGATTTGTGTTTTTAAGAAATGAAAATTACCCGTTACATGCTTGCCCTCAGTTTAAGAGACTTTCGGTTCAAGAGCGCGTTAACATAGTGAAAAATAAAAACACGTGTTTTAAATGCTTATTCCTCAACAGCAGTGTCAAAAAATGTTCGTTTCGAAATTGTTTTTGCGGCAAAGCGCATAACAAACTAATACATTTCCCTAGGGAACTAAAGAGTGTTTCGCCAAATGGGGTGAAGAGAAGCTTGCCAGACGCCCCCAAAGTCGTAAATAAGTCGCTGTCAAAGGGGGACGGGGAATGCAGCTGAACATTTCCTCCTCAGGATGAGTGCCAAAATTTCGTTTCGACTAACATAGTTGAAAACAAAAAGAACGTTATCTTATCCACGGTACTATGTTTATTAAAGGATAAGTATTCGCGTGTGCAGATCCCAGAGTCAGTTAAACTTGCGGATCCAAATTTTAAAATTCCAGGAAAAATAGACATCTTGTTAAGTGCCGAGTATTTTTATCATATAATAAAACCAGGTAAAATAAATGTAAAAAATTCGAACCTGATTTTACAGAATTCAGTCTTTGGTTACATAGTTGGAGGTAGTGTAAAGGATGAGTTAAATTCATATTCTTGTAACTCAATAAATGGGTCCGAAGAGTTAAATTCGAGAAAATTCAGGGAAATTGAGGAGATAGATAATGAATTACCTAAAAATTTAGAGAATTCTATTTGTGAGGAGCATTATATCCGGACGCATAAGAGGCATGAGTCGGGGAGATATATTGTTTCTGTGCCCGTTAAAGAGCATTGGTTGTGTGTAGGGAACTTGAGGGACATTGCTCTAAAGATACTCGAATCGCTATGGACTCGTTTTCCTAGAGACCAGGAGTTTAAAAAATTGTATTGTGATTTTTTGAAGGAATTAGGCCCCATGACTAAGATAAAAGTCAAGCTTGTTGCGATAAATCTCGTGTGTCACCAATTAAACAGGTAACCATACCTCTCTTAGAATTATGTGGTGCTGTGCTACTCGCCAAATTGATGCCTAAAGTGCAATGTGCATTAAAAATGGATATTACCTCAGTCTTCTTTTGGACCGATTCCACAATAGTGCTATCGTGGATGAAAAACGAGCTCCGAAACTTAAAAACGTTTGTAGCAAATCGAGTGGTAACTATCCAAGAGTTGAATAAATGGCATCATGTTCATTTGTAACAAAATCCTGCTGACATCATATCAAGAGGACTCGATCCAGAGAAAATTCAACAAAGTGATTTGTGGTGGTTTAGGCCAGCTTTTCTAGAAGCACCTGCAGTGAACTTTCCTAGATACGTCGATGAGATCCATAATTGTGAACCTTACCAACGAAAGCTGAAGGATAATCAAATGGAGTCAATGTGTTTCTTAGTGCAAAATAACGAAATTCTTCCCATCATTGATAAGTGTTCTTCGTTTCTGAAACTGTAAGAAGTCCTTGCATGGTGTGTGCGTTTCAAGGAGAAAAATCCATTACAGATAACCGCTGGCAATTTAACTGTAGCTGAATTGTCTACAGCTTTACTTTGCTTAGTAAGAAAGGTACAATTTGTGTATTTTACAACGGAATTGAAAGAGGACAACAATTAACAGATTCCATCAACTTATTAACTTTGTCTCCATTTTTAGACGAGAGGAAAATACTGTGTGGGTGGAAGATTGAGACATTCCAATCTACCTGCCGAACAAAAAGATCCTATGCTAATCCTTAACAACCACCTTATTTGTGACTTAATTATTAAACATTATCATTTTTCTTATTTGCATACAGGTGCTGAGGCTACTTTGGCAAACATAAGAACCAAATTTTGGATTGTGAATGGCAGATCCAAAGTCAAACGTGTAATTAAGCAATGCATTAAATGTCTTAAGGTAAGTGCAAAAGGTAAAAACCAAATGATGGCAGATTTACCTAGTGCCAGTGTAAGCATTGCGAGAGTATTTAATAAAGTAGGACTGGATTTTTGTGGTCCTTTCCTTATAAAATTAATTCCAGGTAGAGCAAAAAAAGTGTATAAATGTTATATTTGTATTTTTGTATGTTTTGTTGTTAGAGCAATTCATTTAGAAATTGTAAGTAACTTAAGTTTGAAGCAGTTTTGGTTAAAGGTGAAGATAATTCAAAATTACTGAATTGGAATCTTGCCAAAATAGTAGAGGTTCATCCAGGTACAGATGACATAACTAGAGTAGTAACATTAAAAACAGATAAAGGTGTATATAAACGACCTGTTACTAAAATTGTTAAATTACCTTTTAATTGTAATTGAATTACTTGATATTGCTCTGTGTGTGTAGCAATGTATTGTATTTCCATAGTGTGCAGTGTTCTTTTTTGTTTATTGTAAAATGTATCATGTATTTGTAATTGCTTGATTGTATGTTGAAAATTTTTTTAATTTGTCAAGGCGGGCAGTATGTTGAGTGCCTCGCCACTTGTAAGAAGCTGTGATCGCTTCCCAAATGTGGGGAGGTGAAATATGATCAGCGATTGGGGTGCCCCCGCTAAGACGCGGGGCATGTGAGTGCAATGACCAGAGGAGTTGGCCATGGGCCTTCGAAATAAAGAGACATATATACAACGCAGTCCACTGAGTTTTTAATTTTGAGTATGAGTATTTTAATTTAACCCCTGAGCTATCAACGGACCATCACACTGAAATTGCTTCATGCAAGTAAGAAATTATGACCACCAGTTCACTGAAGCTGCAGCATTGTTATCAGGTAAATGATGATGAAAGTAATACAGAACATTTAACTGGAAACAGGTTGATTGATCTGGAAATTTTAATTGGTATTTTTTCCTTATTGTGTTGCCCAAATAAAAAGTGTACAGCAGGAAGCCTTTATCTTGTGGAAGATTCAAGGTTTAGATTATCTTCAAACTTTTCTTTGCACTGCAAAAATTGCAGTTTAGTATCGGCATTTTGTACTTCTAAAAAGTTAGACAAAATGAATGAACTCGATACTCGTTTTGTTTATGGCTTAAGATTGATTGGTAGAGGTGTCTCAGTAGGAAGAAAACTTTGTGCTGTTTTGAATCTACCTCCCTTTCTCTCAAAGCTTGCATTCCGCCAACAAGAAAAAAAACTCCTCAGTGCTGCTACTTCCATTGGAGAAAAAATAATGAATGACGCAGCAAAAGGTATCAGGCAATTAAAAAAATCTATACATGATACTGTAAATTGTGGTGTTTCGGTGGATGGTACCTGGCAGCGTCGTGGTTTTTCTTCGCTAAATGGTTGTGTTAGTGCAATATCTGTCGATCATGGAAAATTGTTGACTTTGAAATTTTATCTCAGTTTTGTAGAAAATGCAATTCAAAGACGGAGCAACAAAATGTGAAATTGTGGTGTAATCATCATAAAGGATCTTCATCCAGTATGGAACCGGTTGGGGCTTATCGCATTTTTGAAAGGTCGGAAGATCATAGAATGTTACGATACACTGACTATTATGGGGATGGAGATTCCAAAGCTTTTGATGCCGTGAAGAACATTTACGGGAAAGATTCTGTTACGAAGCTAGAAAGCATTGGGCATATTCAAAAAAGAGTTGGAACAAGGCTTCGAAAATTGAAAAGCAGAAATAAAGGACTCGGGGGAAAGGTAAATTGACTGATGGTTTAATTAATAAGCTACAGAATTACTATGGAATTGCTATTCGAAGCAATATTGGGAACTTGGACAAAATGCAGTCTGCTGTTATTGTTGCCTTCTTTCATTGTTGCTCATCAAAACATCAGCCAAAACATGGACAGTGCCCTGTCGGAGCTGAAAGTTGGTGTAAATTTCAACGGGCTAAAGCTTCTAATATTGTGTATCAGGATAAATCCTTGGGACTGCCACGAAATATTGTTAACACGATAAAGCCAGTTTATATGGATTTGTGTGACCAAAATCTTTTAAAGGAATGTTTACACGGCAAAACTCAAAATTCGAACGAAAGTTTTAATGCAATTTTGTGGCAGATATTACCAAAAGAAGTTTTCGTTGAGCATCAAACATTGCGCTTAGGAGCTTATATTACTGTTCTGCAGTTTAATAATGGCTTCCAGGGATTAATTTCCATATTAAATGAAATAGGTATTGTTTCGGGCTATTATACTGTACGGGGACAAAAAACCTTCGATAATGAGCGCATTGCAGATTCAAAACGTCACTCACTCACTCACTGCCAACAGCAAAAACCTGCAGAAGAAAACTTAGGGCCATTCGGGAAAAAAAGAAATATAAAAATTGAGGAAGAAAGAATAACATATAAAACTGGAGAATTTTAAGTTGTTTTTTTTAATATTTACTTTATGTAACTTATAAGTATATTTTTTAAATGTGTTTTTTGAAGAATGAAATTTTCACGATAATTTTTGCACGAAAACTGGGAAGAGCAATTATATAAAATTCAATGAAATTTGCAACATTTATGTTATAAGCCCTTGAGAGTGTAGCAAACCGCAGGTTTTAAGATACTTACATTTAATAACATTTTATAGTCCTTTTTAGCTTAGAATATAGAGTAATTTTAACGAAAAATCATTAACGTGAAGTTCGAATGCTTATTAAATATTTATTTTTGAAAATATTTTTTAACCTGCGGTTTGCGACACTTCAGGTGGATCAATAAATATATCGATGCAATTAAAATTACATTATGTCCAATATATATTTTTTACGCTGTTTTTCCTAAAACTAAAAGTTTTTTTTAAATTTTATAAAAATATTTTTTTTTTTCAAAACAGAGGTGATGCATGGTATTTATTTCATAATTATAACTCTTTAAGCCTATTTATGTTCTTTAAAACAATAAAATTCTTTTGATAATCAATTTTTGAAAAATTGGTCTTCGAACCTAGTTGGGTGCCTTAAGAATGCCCATAAAACATCACGATAGAGAAGCGCTTGCCAGCACTGTTTTGACCTTCCTAAACAAATGAAGCATTGATTTTAGAAACTTACGAGGGCACTCTTATAACAATGCAGCAAAGATGTGGGGATGCTATAATGGTGATCAAGCGCATATTTTAAAGATAAACCAGATTGTGTGCATACTACATTCCGTGCGCAGCACACTCACTAAATGTAGTTGGAGTATATGCGGCAGAAAGCTGTGTTGGAGCAGTTTCGTTCTTTGGGCCTCTACAAGCAATGTACAACTTTTTCTCAGTATCGACACACCGTTGAGCGATTATGTTGTAATATGTTGAGGACAGCAAAGACTCTGAACTAGATGTAAAAAAGAGTAAATGACATAAGATGGTGTGCTAAGAGCTAATGCTAATATGGCTTCATCCAAAGGTTATAGTAGCTTCCAGAAAGCTTTACAGGTCATTGCTGAAGATATGACTCAAAGGCTACAAGTAATCCATGAAGCTAAATGACTTCTAAAATCAAGAAGAAAATATTATTTTGGCGGGCTTTTGGGGCTTTTGTCTGAACTGGATCAATGGAGTTAATAAATTTTTACAAATGAAATCAACAGAACTTCAAACAGTCGTTAATATTCTGAAATCATTACTGTTTTTTTTTTAATTCGCAAAGAGAAATTTTTTATGAATATGAAAGAAAGGCAAATGAGAAAACAGATTCTCAATACACGGATGAATGTAGACGTGTGCGCATAAGAAAACGACATTACGATGACGGTGATGTAAAAAATGTTGTGCTTCAAGGAAGTGAACAATTAAAAATTGAAACTTATCAACCTATATTAGACAATTTATATGTAGCACTTTCCCGGCGTTTGGAAGCATATAGTAAAATATCTTTTCTATTTGAGTTTCTCGTTGATTTCCCACTAATAAAGATTCAGAAATTAAAAAAAAGCTGTACAAATATTTAGCGAACATTACTATGAATATATCGAATTCGAGGATGAAATAGTTTATTTTAAGCATTTTTTTTAGAAGATTTTTAAAATGAAGAAATGGTATCAGAGAGAGAGAGAGAGAGAGAGTATTGTGATCATACGCATTTATTTCCAAAAACTTTCTGCAATCAACGTTTCCTAATGTTATGGCCGCATTAAAAATATACAGGTGTCTTATGATCACAAATGGTTCTGCTGAACAAAGCTTTTCAAAATTAAAGATGCCAAAAAAATGTCATCGATCTTTAATAACACAAGAAAGACTGAGCTCACTTTATTTTAGCTATTAAATACGACATCTTTCAGAATATAGATTTCCAAGGTATTCTAAAAGAATTTGTCGTGATATATAACCTCCTCTAAGATTATCATCTCCCCGTCTACTGTTACTTGTTTCTGGACGTGTAGGCGGATTAACGAATTCAAGAGACATCATTACAAATCACTATATTTATTGATACCTCTTAATCAAGGAAAGTTACAAACGCACGATTCAAATTTAAGAACAATAAAACACAGTGGAGTATGAAAAGGGGTTACTACTAGCGGAACTACGGAATCGGAACTGAATCCACGAAAGATCAGCACATACAATTACAGCCAAAACACGTACACGTATTTACTAATTTCCAAATCACTAACCTTATTTTTGTACTTCGGCAGGTCCGTCGTGGTGAATAACTTTATGCTGGCTGGATCGGATAAAGGCTAGGATCCACACTCGACTTTCCAATTTCAATCTCCAGCTCTTCAGCTTAGCTTGCCGCGTCACTACTCACTAAATCTGTCAACAACTGCGTGTTGATTTACCGATACTTCAATTCATTTTACTTCAAAAATCTAACGCTTCACTTTACTCTCTTGTTAACTCGCGAAACCCGAACTTATATAATATTTCTCATTTGCATAAATCACGCTTTGGCTCCCGGTGGAGATTGGTTGAAATAAATAAAACTTTAAAGAAATATTGAGGAGATTAGTGAAGACCGTACAGATCCGTTACAAATTTAAGGCCAAGAAATTGAGAAAACCAAATATTTAGTTATTTTTATTGCAAGAGTTATGTTTTTTTATTACAGATTCTAATAAATAATTATTGTTTATTTATATTTTTTAACTTGCTGATAATTTGTTATTTTGTTTGTGCAATGCAATATGTGACGGGTGCTTACACGTTTCACTAACCTTCTCTCACATCTTTAAAGATTTTATTTATATCAACCAATCTTCCGAGAGCCAAAAGTGTGACTTATGCAAACAAGATAGTTTCGGGTTTAGCGAGTTCGAAAAGATATAAAAGGGAGAAATGAAATGAAGAGAAAAAGGATGATTACGAGGTTGATTAAGAAGGTAATTCTGAGAGATTAGTTTATCTAGTGGAAATATATTCGTCGGGAGAAGACGATTGAAAAGTGTTCATAAAGCTAGTTCGGGACGGAACTGAAGAATAACTAAGATTGAAGCCGCTCCATAAAGCAATCCAGAATTAGAGAAACCTGCCTTAAGAAAAAGGTATCAGGTCAGTTATTTTCATAAATTAGATATAAATGCGTAGTTTGATTGTATACGTTATTCTCCGTGGTTTCAGTTAGTATTCCGTCGTTCATAATCAGATTCTCCTCGCACTCCACTGTAATTTGTTGTTCTTAAGGTTTGAATAATATTTGTGTATTTCTCTATTAAGAAAGGTCAATAAATAATATTGATTTATTAATTTAGTTGTAATTAATTATGGATCCAACATATTCAGATTTAGATAATATGCGAAGGGGAGTTAATAATCATAGGGGTAGCGAAAGGCTACGACAAATATATTCCTAAAATGTTGGGTAACAAAATTATTAGACTACAGGGCCCCGAGAATTCAACTGCCTAGAGGTCTCCATGTCGTTTAATCCGACACTGCTCAACTGTACCGAAAATGAAACTGGAAGTTAGCCATAAGGCATAAAGACCGAGAAAAAAAAGCAATTTCAAACCCAGAAAATAATGAATAAACGTTTAGCATGGGCCAAAAATACCGATTCTGGATTATTAACGACTAGAAGAAGGTGATTTTCAGCGATGAAACGCGTTTATTTGTGCAGGGATGCAACTCAAATGTAGTAAGACGAAGTGAAGTTGAAACTCTGCTGCCAGATCCCATCCAACAGACAACAAAACACCTATTCTTGCCTATCGGTTCACTTATTTTTGTTATCCCAATGGATGAATAATATTTAATTTCATTTTATTTTTGCTTAAAGTTTGCTTAGAATTTTAAAACATTAATTACACTAGGCAACAAAAAACAACTTTTTGCCTGTTTCGGGTTGAGAAAAATGAATATGTAAATGAAATTTATTTATTAGCTCTTGTTTTTGAGATATACTTCAGCCCACCCATCAATTTATGGGTAAATTTGTAAAATAAAGCATTACTAACTGATAAATACAATAAAATAAGTCATGCTTCAAGAAACAGTGTTCATATCAAAAATCAGTAACATTTTTTAGTTTATTTAATGTAAATATTTCCTTTTGGATTGCCTCTTGTATGTCGATGTCTGAGTATCCCTTATAACTACCCAGCAGAAATCTGTGAGCATTGACTCATCCTAACGACCCTAATATATACGTTCCATTTTTACTGCGATATCCTGATGAAACCTTCCAACGTATTCATCGCTTATAGCTTCACAATTCTTAGGGAAAAAATCAAGATGGGAATGTAAAAAATGGATCTTTAGAGATATAGCATTCTAGGTCATGGAATTTTTGTAGGAGTTCTTTCACCAATTATTGATAGTTCATCTTTTTGTTGCTTAGAAATCCTCGTAACACACTTTTAAAGGCTGCTTTCTCTTTCCAATCCAAAGTTTGATACAAAGCGGGATCCTTCATGGTTTTGCGCATTTGAGGGCCTAAGAAGATTCTCTCCTTTATCTTATCATCACTCAATCTTGGGAACTTCGATCTAAGGTATTGGAAAACCTCTCCATCCTTGTTTAGGGATTTCACAAAATTCTTCATGAATCCCAGCTTAATGTGCAGAGGTCGAAGCAAAATGTCATTCGGGTTTACTAGAGGATCATTTGGGACATTTCTCTCACCGGATTTCAAATTCCTAGACGGCCATTAGTCTTGTATGTAGTGCGATTTTCGATCTGTACTGTCCCACAAACACAGAAAACAGCAGTACTTGGTATAGCCTAACTACATTCCTATGATTAAATGAATGACTTTCTAGTCACCACAGATATGATATGCCATTTATGATTCTCGTATTTTATTAACTAGAAGTAATTTCCCATTTGCATAAGTTTCCATCACGTGAACGGAATGCCCAATGGGAATGGAAGGAAGAAGGTTGCCGTTGTTAACACTGCTTCCAAACTAATCTTGGAAGAGTCTATAAGCAATCTATAGTTATATGGATCATAACTAATGTTCATGAAATTCATCAAGCCGTTGACAACAATACATGTAACCACATGTTCTTTCTTCCCAAAGAAATGAAAAAGATCCATTTCACGAGTCCTGTTCTCTGTAATCTTGACGACTGGTAGTAGATTCTATTGATGCAGTCCGGATGCCAGAAGCTCTGATTCTTCTTTGGTAAGTTAAGATCTCTTGCGAGATTACTCAATTATGTTCGATTTAGTCTGTGGAGTTCATTCAAATTTTTTACCTAGAAATCTGGGTCATGGGATGTCCCAGGTCTTATGAATTCTTCTTCTTCAACATAATCCTTTACAATCTCATACTTTTTGGAATTGACATAGCAGCTAAGTGAGGAACCTTCAGAATGACTGATTGAATGCACGGATTCTGAAAATGGTCTTTCTTCTTTCTTAACTAACCCATGTTCATAGGGGGCCCAATACATAAAAAACAATTGCCGACATGGTTAGTTGGTTCACACCAAACTTATGGGTACAAAAAACTGCATTGCACGTTTTTTCCCATCCGGCCACTTTTGCAGTCTCACAGTTACAACATACGTAGGAGGCCCATGGTTTATCCTGTTCACCTACTTTCACTCCGAAGTAAAAGAAGCAAGCTGTCTTTACAACTGGACTGTTGGATCACTTCTAGGCAGCAAAAATCCTTTCACCACAAACATAACAAAAGTTGTCGGGGTTATTAACACAGATCCATGGTATTCTGGTCTGAACGCCAAAAATCAAAAAATTTGGGTGGTCTATTTAAGCGAAACTGCTTTTTAACACTTTCTGGTACAACGTAGTTGTTCCACTTAACTGGTACAACCAGTCTTTCAGACCTAAATATAGTTCAATTGATTTACCTTGAGTTTTAAGTCGAAAAACAGCGAACGTCACTTGAATCGTGCACGATTGTCAGTTCTTTGTTCTACTGGGGCTCTAGGTTACACTCAAAACACACTTGATGAGGTGGCGCTGTTCACGCCTTTCATAGAATTAAAAAATTTCTTCTGAAGCAAGCGTTTCCATGTACCCGCTCAATATACACAGAAAGTAAAGATGAGTAAAAATACAGCTTTGTGAGTAAGAAGGAGTTCTAATTCTTGAAAACAAAAGCTAATCTGAAGTTTTTATGGTGATTTTCGTGTTAAGCGGGCCAAAATATTTCATAATAAACTGTTTATGAGCCCGAAACATTTTTGGTGTTGTCTAGTGTTATCAGAAGACAACTAATTCCATCATTTCTTCTAATTTTATTTCTGGAACTCTCAAAGCACATCTGTAGTCAGTGGTCAGAGGAGGAGAGTGGATTCTTAAGTTTTTTACACCATGCTTAGTTTTTTTTGTTACATTTAACGCATTTCAATTATCACAATTAATATTGAAAAATAGAAAAATATAAATTATTAAAAAATTAATAAAGATTCTTTTAAATCATATGGTGCATCAATAATATTTTATTATGCTATTTTTAAATTATAATAAATTAATAATTAGTATTTTTCATTGACCACAATGTTCAGCTGACTTGTGCAGCCATCTAGTGAGAGAAACCTCAACTATAATCAGAGGCGGATTAAAGTAGTTGGAGGCCCATCGCGGTAAAAGGTTTGAGATAGCGAACTAAAGACTAAGATAGTGAAAATATTCGCTGACCTTAAATTCTCAAGTTAAAAAATGTATTCCTAATTTTAAATTTCAAAAGCTAAACAAAATTCTTAACTGTATTTAAAAAAAATTTAAAACCATACTACAGAGCTTACAATTTTGCTACACAATTTTACTTCTTGATTTCTCTTTGGAAAATTCATCAATCATTTTTGCCATACCTATTTGTTCAAAGCATCTTGTTATAAATAAAATATGACCATGTTGTTCAGTTAGTCTTCTTTCTCTCATTGTACTTCTTTCAAACCAGGACCGGATCTACGTATGGGCTTAATGGGCTGCAGCCCAGAGCCCCATTCCTCGTTGAAGATGACAAACAGAAAAAGATGCTTACAATCAAAATAGTAATAAAATAATAAACCGTAAGAAAATACATTTCAAAAAAATAAAAAACCCAAAAAATATTATACCAAATTTATTTTTATTTTTGAGAGCAAGAGCACAATTTACTTTTGTTCTTCCGCCTTACCACCATATAGGGAGGACCGGGGCAACATGACTAATGTCTTAATTTTTCCATATTCCACTAGATAGCAGCATCAAATGAACACTACCGGCTCTTCTTTTGGCCTTTCGTTAAACTATAGTATAGACACGCTGAAATCGCCCTTTTTGTGTTAGTTGTGAAGCTTTGATTGTTTTTTGATGCCACAATATAACTTTTATGCATGTATAAATAAGCTCTGCTACAGATACAGGTAAGATATAACGTTTCTCTTTAATATTTATAAGTAACTTGGTTTAAGTACTTCCTATTACCATGAATAAATGTCAATTAATTGCCTTCCTTCATGGTAATGAGAGCGAATATTTTTAAACAGACAGTCTGGGGCAAGATGACGAGCTCGTCATCTTGCCCCGTGTTTCGGAATTTATTAAACTTACTATTGTTGTCCATTCTATTAAATCCTGTGAAAACTTGTTCGTCTGTGTGTATGTCTGAGTGAACTTGCGCTTCCATCTTATTTGGGGCTAAGAGGTGCATCGGATCGGGAAAGGTTTCATTCGAAAGGGGGTGACCAGAGGAAGACATTTTTGCCATCCACTAAGCGCCCCCCGCCTAAAGAGGAAGAAATGTAACCATAACTTGTTGCTTTAGAGCTACTGACTTTTATCTGCCACCTTTTCTGATTTTTTGTGAGAAAACGAATGCTTCGTGAACTTGTAGAAAGAGCCCCACCAGGAACTGTCGGCAACTGTAGTGATGAGGGCTGGAACAATGAGGACACTTTTTTCTCTTTTTTGAATCACTTTTATCTTCATGTGAAACCAAGCAAAGAATCTCCTAATCCAGGGGTCGGCAACCTGCGGCTCTTTAGTTCCATACGCAAATATTATTTATTTCATCAAAAAAAAAAAAAACGTTTAAAAATCGTTCTGAATCATTAACGAGGATTAAACACCGTTTCTATCTCTCAGCCACTAGTACTCTCTTTTCACCGCACCCCTCCCCCGTCACACGCGTTGTCTGTCGTCAGTCCGTCGGAAACTCTCGAATGATGCCGTCGTAGGATGTTTCTATGTAGGATTTAATTCGCTTTCAACATAAGACAATTTGGCGCCTTCACCAGTGCTTTGGCTGTGACGTATAGTTTGTTGTGTCAAGTAGAAGAGTTAGAAGCGAATTATCTTCTCAAAGGTTGTGATGGATCTATACGGTCTTTTGATTAACCTCCTCTATTTTCTGTAAGATAATTTATTTATTTCAACCAATCTTCACCGAGAGTCGGGCGTGATTTATGCAAATAAGATATATTATATAAGTTCGGGTTTCGCGAGTTAAAGAAGAAAAGTGAAGTACTAGGAAGAGAGAAGTCAAGTGAATTAAAGATCGGGACGTCAGCACACAAGTTGTTGACAATCGTAGATAGCGGTTACGTGTGGAGCTACGCGAGGAGAAGCTGATTGAAGATTGTGAAAATCCTTATTACAGTACGAGGATTCTTCACCCATTCCCCCAACCAGTAAAAAGGCAGAAATCATCACGAAGGAACAGCTGATATAAATTATAAGGTTAGTGATTTTATTTAAGATATTGCGAATATTAGTACGTGGCGTAGCTGTAATTGTGCGCGTTTAAGCTTTCCTAGATTCAGTTGATATTTTGTTATTCCACTAGTAGTCCCAGTTTCGTACTCCACTCTTATTTGTTTTTCTTAATTGAATGGTGTGTATCTAAACATTGGTGTTGAACAGAATCAATAAATGCATTTGATTTGCAATTATGTCTTTTGATCATTTAAGTCCGCCTACACATCCAGTAGTATTTTCAGATAGACAGGGAGACAGTAGTGTAAGGGGTGGCTTTCAATCACGACAAGGCATGTATGTTCATATATAATAATAATAATAATAATAAAACCGAATAAAGGTAGGTAACATAATAAGTATTATATTTTTAAAATACTTATTGCACATATTTTTTTCCAAACAAGATCCCTAACTACTTTTCAGAAGTCAATAAGAATTGTCAAAAAAGAAACGAAATACTACTGTTAGCTATTACCGCGAAAGGGTTTTTATTAAAATATATATTTAATTAATTACCTATTTTATTATTTATCTATTTTGTTAGCTTTTATTACTTAAAAACAAGTGTTAAAATAAAAAGAAGTGTAAGTACCTATAAATTGCTATTTAATGAACCTATTTTCGAACTCTGAGGATCAAAGTAGGTAGGTATTTGCAGTTTTAGATTGTTTGGCAATTTTCATTGTTTTCGGCATAGCTGGGCATAACACCTTTACTCGTAAACTAAGAATCTCTAATATTTGCAAAAATTAAAAAAAGAGAAAAAAAAACTAAAATGTGCAGACTGTGTGTGTGTGCGCCGTGATAAACGCTTTCTGACAAGTCCGTTCGTGCCAGTTGGCAATCACCGCACATGGGAGGCGAACACGGATGCGACTAAACTATATACTTATAGTCAATCAGAGAGTACGTGAGAGAGTGAGGCAAACAGTGTTTTGTGTCTAAATTACTTATTTTAATAATTAAATTATTACAGAATTATTTATTTTATTTAGATAAGTATTTTTAATTGGGAAATATAGTTGAAAAATGTTTTTTGATAAATTACATTTCATTATGCCCAGCTTCTCGTATTATTTACGTAGGTATACGTTGACATAGTAAATAATTGCAAAACTTGTGTCATGCTGTTTTGGATACCTGAATAATAATTTTAAAAATTCTTTATTACAGCTTCACCGCAAGAATGACATCTACAAAAAAAGAAGAACTGAAGAAGTGCATCGAGAATTCAATCGGGACTGGATGGACTCGTTCGCTTTCGTATGCAACTCAGATGACCTTCCGACTTGTCTCATTTGCCACGAAGAACTCGCACGTAATAAGAAATCCAATTTAGAGTGACACTTCACTGCAAAACATATTCATTTTGCTAGTAAATATCCACCCGGCAAAGAACGAAAAAAAACTGTCGACGAGCTTCAAAAACAGAAATCAAGTTCCATGTTAAGTAACTGGACGCAATCTACAAGTACTGTTAATCTGGCAAGCTTCGCGGTATCTCTAGAAATTGCAAAAAAGGCAAACCATTCACAGATGGCGAGCATGTCAAAGATTGCTTCTTACGTGGAACCTGAAGAATTGTTTCGTAATTTCAAAAACAAACCAGAAATCTTGAAGAAAAAAATCAAAGATTTGCCCCAATCCGTTAAAACAGTACAAGATAAAATAGTTAAAATGTAAGATATTTACAGGTGAAAGTTTTTCAACTTTCTTTTGCCTTATCACTTGCTATAGATGAGTCGTGCGACATAAAAGACGCGGCACAAGTTGCCCTTTTTGTCAGGTATATGTCTTCCCAAGGTCCAAAAGAAGAACTTCTAGGATTGCTACCGCTCTCGGGGCAAACTAGAGGGGAAGATTCAGCGAATGCGGTGCAAAAATGCCTTGAAGACAATAAGATTGATTTAAATAAAATCGTTTCAATAGCAACTGATGGAACCAGAAGTATTACAGGAAAAAATAAAGGGGCAACAACGATTCTTCAGAGCAAAATAAACCACGAAATTCTTACGTTTCACTGCATAATACACCAAGAAGCGCTTTGTGCCCAAACATTTCCGGCCGAAATAGTTGAGGTCATGAATTTGGTAATCAATATTTATAACAGCATCTTGTTAAAAGCACTCTACCAACGTCAGTTCTAAGAATTCTTAAACGAAATGGAGAATCAGTATTCCAACCTCCTTCTTCACAATAAAGTGCGATGGCTTTCCAAAGGTAAGGTGTTGAAACGTTTTGCTTTGTGCTTGAATGAAATAAATACATTCCTCAATGAAAAAAGCACTAATCACCCTGAATTAGTGAACGCAAAGGGTTGCAAAAAGTTTACTTTATGGTGGATATCACAGCGAAATTAAATTAGCTGAATCTAAAACTGCAAGGAAAGGGAAATCCAGCCTATGTTTGGGTAGAAAAATTGGTTTGTTTCGAAGAAAAATTAATTCTTTTTGCAGAAGATATTCAGAGCGGTAAATTACTTCATTTTCAATTTCTAAGGCAATATCGCGTTAAAACCATTGCAACTGTTGGCTCGAATTACTTCAGTACAGTTATAAAAAAAAATTAAAGGTGAATTTGCTGACAGATTTGTGCAATTCAAAACCAACAAAACCACTCTAGCATTCATAATAAATCCTCTCAACACAAATAGTAACGAAATCCACATTGAGGCATTTGGAATTGATACTGGATCTCTAGAAATGCAGATGATCGATTTAAAAAGTAATACATTGTGGAGTGAAAAATTTACAGAGTTGAAAAGCAAGTTGGAAGAGTTGGAGGTCCAGAAATGTATGTACGTAACGCAACAAAAGTGGACAGCTTTAAAAGAAATGCCGCGAGTTGAGGCACTTATATTCGACGCAGGGAATACTTTTCCAGATTGCTACAGACAGGGGAAGAAGTTGCCATTTGGAGTGCTGACTATTTTCGGATCGACATATTCGTGCGAGCAAGCGTTCTCTTGCGTGAATATAATTAAAAGTAAAGTAAGAAGCCAACTAACAAATGAAAATTTAAAGTCTTGTTTGAAACTTAAAACAACAAGCTATGAGCCAAATTTATTTAAACTTTCTAAAACCATGCAAAGCCAACGAACGCTCCCGTTGAATTTGTTTACTCAAATGTATGTTATTGTTTTTTTTTATTTTTAAGTACAAGTTACATTGTTTAGTAAAGTTTAAATGTTCTACTTGAATAACCATGCAAAGCCATCGCTCCCATTGAATTTGTTTGCTCAATTGTTTGTTATTGAAGTACAAATTAGTGTTGTAAGTAAATGTTTAATTGTTTTAATTTTTTACTTAAATGATTAGTAATTATCAAATAATGCCATATATATATTATCTAATTTGTTGTGCAAAACACTACTTATATATGAATAAATAGATATTTTTTCTTATGAATAAATTCATTGTTTTTTTTAAATCAACTAACTTTCTTTATGCAAGTACTATTTATTGTTGGCAAGAAAAAAATTTGTGGCTCTTTAAAAACTTTGAAATTTTGTTAATTGTAATTTTTGACTCTTCCGACTCAAAAGGTTGCCGACCCCTGTCCTAATCTGTTGATTTTTGACAATCCCAAAGCTCATATAACTTTGCAGGGTATTTTATATTTGCTGAGCGAAAAACATCATCATGGTTGGGTTGCCGTCGCACACATCACATCGTCTACAGCCCCTTGTTGCGTCATTTTTCGACTAGTTAAAAACGCACTATAGCCAAGCATGTGACAACTTTATGGTCACTCATCCAGAACAAACTATCACAGACAAAAATATTGGTGAGGTTTTGAGCATCACTTACTTCAAATCAGCTACAGTTGGAAATGCCGTTGAAAGGGTTTAAAGAATATGGGATCGAGCCTCATAATCCTCTTGTATTTAGCGAACATGACTATGCTGCGGTAAAAACTACTAACCATGCTGCTGTTGGCGATGAAACTGAGAATAATAGTGCTAATCCTCAGACTCCGGTAATAGAAAACCAACATATAAACCCTCCAGAAAAACCAGAACTTATGGCAAATGCTGATTCCGATGCACCAAAGAAGCCTGTTAGTGTTTTTTCTATTTCAAACCATTGCCTAAAGCAACATAATGTGAGAAAAAAAGAAAAAGCAAAAAATTGAGCTCTAGCATTCTTACAAGCACACCCACCAAAGAAATGATAGAACAAAGGGAAAAGCAGAAGGAAGAAGGGGGGGGGGTTTAAAAAAAACAGAGAGAAAAAAGCTCGTGAAGCTAAAAAGAATGTAAAAAAACTCAAACTGTTCCTGTAGGCCTAAATTTTTAAAATCTAAGCCCAACACTCCAGTTGTATCAACTTCAAAGGACGGTGTTATAAGATGTCCTGCCTGTGAAGAGGAACCCTCCAACAGAAGAATGGATCCAGTGCTGCAAATGCCAAGAGTGTTGGCATGAGGAATGTTCCAATTATAAAAATGTCATTCTTATTTGTGACTATTGTTAGGTACACAACTAAACACTTCAACATTACGTTACAATGCATTACGCTCAGTTTGATACTTTATAACATGTAAAAACACAGTTAAACCATGTAACACATTCAAAAGATAAAATATGTTCAATACTTTTCAGTGTCGCCATCTTGCCCCAAGGCTAAAGTCATCTTGCCCCAGTACTGGGGCAAGATGACGATTTGTTAAGGTTATGAAAAAATAAAACCATCCTTTACTTCTTTTATTTGAAAAATTAAATGGTAATATATTTTAACACTACAAAGGACGACAAAAAAAGTTCTGTATAGCACAGAAAAATTTAAAAGGGACACACTTATTGTTTCGTTATAGATAAACTAACCCTTGATTTAAGTAGAAATCAAGTATATTCAGAGTATATTATTTAAATATTTGATGAATTTGCAAGATCAAAGTAAGGAGAACGTCAACCTGAAGAGTGTACTCCCTATTCAGATGATGTAGACCAGGGGTCGGCAACCTTTCAGCTGTGGCGTGTCAAACCAACCTACCAACATGATTCAGCGTGCCAAGCAATAGCAAATATTTGAAACAATTTTATTCCCACGACAATACATGCAGAATTAGGAAAAATAGAGGTCAAAAATACTAATTTAATTATATGTTAATTATGCATCATTTTAAGATATTTATTGAAATAAAAATAAACATAAAATACAACTATTACTTCAATTCAAATACAAATATTTAACGTGCACATAAATATGTATCTTTTTAGAATTTTTAAGGGAGAAAACTTAAAGTATGACTGTTTTTCAATATAAATCAAAAATTAAAATTGTATATATATTTTGCATTCTTAAAAATATTTATGAAACAAGAAACAAACAACATAAAGTATAAGTGTTCATGCAGCAAAGTTAAATAAAAAAAATTAAAATTTTAATGCGAACCTTGTTCCTGCAGAGCTCTACTTAATGTCGCAATATCAGGGGTATAGTTCGTTACTTTCGATTTGACACAGGATTCAGAATGTTCAGCAGTTAAACAATCTCTTAGTGGACTCAAAATATATTTCATATGAGAAAAAAATTGGTCTCATAGATATGTGGAACCCAAAGTGGAAAGAAGGGCACATGCTATTTTTTTCAAACAATTAAATCTTTCTGGCAATGACATCCAGCAATTTAAAATAGCTGTCGATTTACTGCTAGAGTTATCTTCCAAATTTTTCCGTAACTCCTTAAATTTTGTTTTCCATAAATCTGAAGATGTTAATTCAATAAGTTCCATTTCAAAATTATCAGTTTCCATCCACTCAAAAATTGACAAATCGGATGGGATTATTAATGGGTCTATTAAATTAGGTTTGATTAGAAAAGAAAATATAGGCATACAAGCTTCAAAGTTTTTGCATCTTTTAGAAAACTCCTCCTTAAGGGCTTCAACGTAAGTTTGAAGTTCATCTTTGTCTATGGTTGATGTATTTGCTAGCGCTTTAACATTTGGGAAATATTTGTAGGTACTAGTATTAATATCACTGGAAAATAGATTTAATTTTGTAGCAAAACCCTTCCAATATTCAAAGAGTTCAAGTACTGTTTGACTTTTTCCTTGCAATCCTAAATTTAGTTTATTGAGATGTTTAGTTATATTTGTCAGAAACATCAATTTACATAACCATTCCTTGTCTAATTCGGGAAAATGTTCTCCCTTCTCATTAAGAAAATTTTTAAAGTGCTCCATGCATGACAAAAATTAATTCAAGACATTACCACGACTAAGCCAAAGGACATGATTGTACAAGGGAAGATCCCCAATTCACTTTCCATTTCTTCCAATACAGATTTAAATTGCCTGTGTACTAATGTGAAGATCGAGACACTATAAAATAAACTATTTTAACAACAGTATTCATTACAGAAATTAAGTGCTAAGACGAAATTTTGGCAACTTAACTTTCCTGATGTATTATGCAATGGAAGTTCAATATTTTATGTCCAATATGATTTTCAAGAAGTTTGACAAATCCCCTTTCCTTGCCAACCATTGCAGGAGCGCCTCAGTAGTTACACGAAGTATTTTATTTATATTAATATTTTTTCTTTCAAAATGATTTATAAATGAAAAAAGAATATCCTGCCCTTAAGTTGTACCAGACAGAGGAATCATACTGCATAATTCTTCATAAATTCGATTTTTATCACAATATCGTGCAATTACTGCAAGGCATGCAACATAATTCACGTCTTTACTTTCATCAAGAACAATGCTAAATGCAACAGTTTCTTGTAAACCTGAATTTTGCTTCGCAGTTACATTTTCTGCCATTTATGTTATTCTTCTTTCAACAGTTCGCGCAGAAGCAGGTATTTCTTGAATTCGGGATAATATTGTTTGCAAGTTAGGTGAATCGCTGAACAAAATTTCAACACTTTTTAAAAATTTGTCCTTTATATGTTCGCCATCTGTAAAAGGTTTTCCTTTGGCTGCTAAACAATGAGCAATGACGAAACTACATTCTGTCGCTTTTGATTTGACTTGTTTGACACAAAAATGTAATTTCCTTTTTACATCCAGAAACAGCTCTTTCTATAAAACTTCACATTTCTCATCAGAATTCTTAAATGTGGTCTGGTGTTTAGTTTGAAAATGTCTTTGTATACTTGACGTACGACATACGACACTTTCGCGACATAGCACACATACAGCGCGATCTTTTTGTTGTATGAATCCAAATTCGTTAGTCCAAGAATCTTGGAAATCGCGAACATCAAGCTTTCTTTTTTTTAGTCGCCATTTGATCCAATATGTAACTATTAATTGTCACAATAATGAAACAAATAATATGCAAATTTTCACAATAAAACGAACACAACGCGACAAAGTTAAAAGTAACCAAAAAATCACGTCTTGCATCAAACTATATTTAACTTTCGACTGAATTCATACTCAGTATTCGTATATCGGTGCGACTAATAGAAAACATTAAAAAAATAAGCTCTAATATCTATTTCTATTAACTTAATTCACTCCAAAAGTAAAACATAAAATAATTATGACTTATTTGGCACAACACTAAAAAAAAAAAATTACCTTTGCTCTTAATATTTAGTTAAAAAGGACTTTTGTATGAAGTCTGATTCACTTGCCTAATTAACCCACAGCATTTTTTTCACCGAATTTATTTCCAATCCAAATTAAATATGTTGATAGAATAACTATTTTTGTTTAATATATTTCCGATGGAAAATGTCTGTTAAGCAGAATTTTGATATATACCTAAGACATTTGTTTTTTTCTTTTTCCGTCGATGCCCAAATTTTGGTGGGTAAAAGACAAACTACTTACTTTTTTATTCACAGAGCCATGATGAATGATTCTTAATTTTGCAAGTATTGCTCAATATTTTTTATTTGTGTTGAATATTTAATGCTAATATAAGTCACATTTAAACAAAAGATGTTTTCTTTTACATAAAGCACACAAACTACAAGCAAGCTGATTCAGCAGAATCGTTTTATGGCACAGAATTGAAAGTGAAAAATAACCTTTATATAAAAATATACGAGGGGATGAAAGGAGAGACAGAACGATGTAGATTTATATATAGTATATATCTTTTAATTTTGTAGAGTGGTGGCGTGCCACTGGAAATTGCTCCGCGTGCCACATCTGGCACGCGTGCCATAGGTTGCCGACCCCTGATGTAGACCAACATTTAGTAACTGAAGAAGTTCAACTGAAAACGTATCTAAAACAAACTGAGCTGTCCTATACTTGTAGTGATGTGTTAAATTTATTTTTTGAAAAGAAACTTGTTGACGTTTTTCCAAATTTGTTACCGCATTAAAGATTTTTATAGCGCTATTACTAGTGAAGCGGAGAGTGCATTCTCTAAAAATGTCCTATATAGAACAGCAATGACTAATACTAGACTTACTTATTTATCACTTCTCTCTATTAATACTGATCTCACTAAGAACTTAAAATGAGATGAGCAAATAAAAGGATTTTCAGCACAAAAGTATAAAAAAGTTTTTTTTTCGTAAATTATGTTATTGTTTAGAACGAATTTAAATTGTTTGAAATAAAAAAAAAACCTTAAGAGATAGTTTCGAATATTTAAAATTTTTCCTCACAAAAGTTTTTTAGGAAAATTGCAAAATGTTTAATTATTTAGGGGGCACCCTAGGTATCATTAGCCCAGGGCCTCTTAAGGTCACGATCCGGCCCAGTTTCAAACTGAAAAATCTCTCACCTGATGCATCCGATATCGGTAGTATTTAAAATATTTTCAAAAGTATCTTTACATTAGTATTTCTCTCTGGCAATTCTATATATTTTTAGTGGGGTCTTCATTGTATTGTTTTTTTCTCTTAAAAATAGTAAAAACTGATCCAATGCATATCGTCAAAATTAAAATATTCACAATGTCGTCTTTGTAAGTTACCTTTAATTTTTTTTTATTTTTTTGTATAACTTTTTTGTTAATTTAAGGTAATAGAATCTCGTCGTCAAAAAATACGGTAAAGTGTTCTATAACTGTTTTATCAATCTGAGTTCTTCGGAATAGTTCTGCTCTTGGCCTAAAGCATACGACATAAAATGAATTTACTATGAAATTTTCCGTTCTTTCAAAAATTCATACCTAACTTCTTTATTTTCACCAATAATAACGTTTTTCGCTACCTGCGAGCTTGTCCCACTTCATCTTCAAATGTGGGCCCTGATAAATCAGTTGCTTCTTGTTTCATTTTTCCAAATTCATTTCTGAAATTTTCGATAAAATTCTCTAGAGAGATTTTCTTTTTAATAACTCATACTGAACTTAGTGCAAAGATTTTCAAATAGCGTTTGTTCTATGCAGTCTGGTATTCCAAATCATGGTCATTAGGGAAGTTTTACCTTTGCCTGTAAGATCACCGGACTTTCTCCAATCGAGCTTGAAGGGGACATCATTGGACTGCAACGACATCATCATCCACAACCAGAATTAAACAACCAAACCGACCAAGAGCAACAGGAATGCATTTCCATCATACAAACCGATATCCGGTACTTGTACGACACATTACATGCATGTTGTTATGCTTGCATTCAAAATTCTGGAGGTTACACCCTTTTTTGATGTATCATCATTTCACATTTGAAATGTCTCTTCTCACGCTTACATTAACCTGTGATCTTGAAACTTTAATTAATTAAATATATTACCTAGAAAAATGTATCTACAACCACTGAAAATTAATGAATATAAATTGGAACAAGTGACATAATTTAAATATTTAAGCGCAATTGTAAATCATAGTAATGACCTAAAAATTAAAATAAAAAAGAGGGCTGTCAGATGTTGTCATGGATCGAAACCAGTTTAAATCTAAATAAATAAGTAGCAAAACAAAAATACAGTTATACAAGACTCTAGTAAGATCAATTGTTTTATACGGCAGCGAATGCTGGACAATTAACAACAACAACAACAACAACAAAAAAACGAAGAGAAATTGATAACTTTCGAGAGAAAAAAACCGTAACGAAATATTTTTGGTGTATTCAGAGAAAACGGAATCTGGAGAATACAAAACAGCCTTGAACTTAATCGAAATACAGAGAACCCAACATAGTCAAAGTGATCAAGGCTACTCAAATAAGGTGGCTGGGACATGCATTTCGATATTGCTATGAAATTCCTGTAAAGAAAATCTTTTAAAACTCCAGAGGGAAAGAAGATGACCGAAAACAAGGTGGAGGAATAAAGTAGTTAAGTGGGTGAAAGACTTCGGAGTTAACCGATGGACGAACTTAGCAATAAAGACACTCGCTGCCATAAAAATTTGCGCACCAAAAAATAATTGTTGGATTGTATGCGAAACTTGGCATGAAGGTACACGTCGTGCAGATATGCAAATGAATAGAAGTGCAGCGCGATTGCGCATTTCGTAATGCCACTAGAGGGCAATGAACTTCGTTCTCCTTGGAGTATAAAACAGGTAAGTTGTGAGCTTGTTTGAGTGTACTTAATCTTTTGCAAAGGAAACTCTGAGGTAGGCATGCCGTTACGCCACCATCGAAGACAATATGAGAAACTGTCAGAGTTCGATAGGGGAATAATCATCAGGAGGATGGAAGCTGGGTGGTTAGATCATCAAGTAGGCCACTTTGATTTGACTGTCAGGTATTGGGACCAGTAAACAGAAGAGACGTCGTTTACACGGCGATCAAGCTCAAGACGCCCTCAAATGATCAGTCATCGAGAAGTCCGTCACATCATAAACACGCACGTGTAGAGCCAACTGTCTCACTTGACGCTGTCAGGATACAGGCAGCAGCGTCATTACAGGCCCTTGTGTCTTTCCGAACCATCGCAAGGCGCCTGGCTGAAGGACATCTGGTATCGCGCTGCCCATTACGTGTGCTGCCAATGACACTCATCGATCGACGCCTTCGTTTGGAGTTGTGTCACGCACGACGAGATTGGACTGCAACGGAATGGAATCATGTCGTCTTCAGCGACGAATCTAGATTCAATTTCAGCATTGATGACAATCGTGTTCGTGCGTAGAGTACCTGTGGTGAACGCCTCAATCCTACCTTCGCTTTACAGTGATACACCTCTCCCACAGCTGGTGTGATGGTATGGGGTGTCACTGCTTACGATACATGGTCACCCCTAACATTAATTCATGGCTCAATCACAGCCCAGCGATACATCCGTGACATCCTTCAGCCACATGTGTTGCCACTCATGGTAGAGCTCTCAGAAGCCATTTTTTCAGCAATGATCGACCACACACAGCAAGGATGTCACAAGACTACCTTCACCACATTACCATGCTTCCCAGACCTGTTCTATTCCCAGAGTTTTCACCAATCAAGCATATCTGGGATCCTTTGGGAGGGCAAGATGGGTACCCTACGAGTTTGGTTGAACTAGAGGCACGTTTAGATCAACTGAGGAACGATATGTCTCAGGATATCATACGGAACTTGTATGCCTCAATGCCCGCTCGTATTACATCATGCGTTCGTGCTAAAGGGGGTCCAACAGTGCTGAAACTTCCGTTCATTTGTACTTTTTCTGTAATAAATTATCTTTTCCCTTGATTTTCGAACTACTTACTTATATCAAAGTAGTACATACATATGTAAAATTTTGTTCCATTTGGTCAACTTTTTCTTAGTGTGCAAATTTTTATGATCATGAGTGTAGATCAATATGGTTTAAGACGGGGAGGGGCAACCAGAGGCACGCATGCCACAGTGTGTTGTAACAGTGTCTCGCCAAGACTTACTAAAAATTAAAATTTAAAAAGAAAATAATCATTTTTTACAATTTAATTCAAATAGGACTGTCTCACACACATACACTCACAGACACAGACAAAAACTTCAAAATTTGGATCAAAATACGTTTGTGAATAAAAAAATTTCTGTTATGAACATAATAAAATAAATATAACTTATAAGTAGCGGATGAACCTAAATTAACGTAATTTTGTAAGCATCTTCAAGAGCTAATCCTAATATAGATGACTTGGTGAAAAAAGAAAAATAATTTCAAAGATCTTATTAAAAAAGTACGAACTATATATATATTTAATAATTATTTTGAATTAAAGGCGTCAACATACTTATTTTTATTTAACATCAAACCTAACTGAGTGAACTTGTAAAAAGTTTTTTTAACAATAAAACAAAAGATAGTATTGTATTATTTAAATTTCGACTACACTTGCGACGGATCTATTCGCGTCATTTACCTACTAATCCTCTTGGGGAAACTTTGGGGCTGGCATTCACATTAATTCATAGCCTTTCAAGAAGAAACCATGATATTTAAATTAGTTAGACTATATAAAGTCTATATAGGTTTTGTAGATGTAAGATAGAAGGAGCCGGGGAGCTGATACGTAAGTGTGAATATTGGAATATTTCATTCACAAATATAGCACGAGTTAAGGAAATAATTGCTAAGAGATTAAATTATTAGATTGAGGATCTAAGATACTTGAAATTATAATTAGTTATCGGTTCATTAGCGCTTGTTCTCCTTATCTAGTTCGCGTAGTCGGGTTTACTTAGAGTTAGTTATTGAGATTAGGTAATGCTTTATATATCACTCCTAGGTTTCCTTTTGTAGTTTTGCTTGTGATTGCTTAAGTGTGTTTAAAGATAAATAAACTAATTGTTATTATGGAAGTTGCTGGTGATGCTTTGTTTCCCCCCACACCCTTAGGCAGGCAAGACGGAGAGCGAGGGGTGCCGATTAGACCGACACCCCCACACACACCACCACCACCACCACTGACTAGAATTAAAAATGAGCTATTTGTGTAAAAATCTTAAACTAAGCCTATAAGTAACATTTTTTTTTTTACTTTTTAATCTTTTTTTTGTTGGAAAAGTTAGAAGTGGCACGTATATTTTCTTTTTTATCAAATAGTGGAACTCTCTTCCCAAAAAGGTTGACCACCCCTGGTCTAATCTGAATGCAGTGCTTTGAAAGAAGACAAATGTATTGCCGAAGTATCATTAGTCTGCAATAATTTTTTCTTGGTGTTAAGTTTTTTTCCCGTCAGTTTAAGATGTATCCAAGACTAACTAAGGACATTTGTGAATTAAAAACGAACTTGTTTAACTTGAATAGTATTAGTTTGTTCGAAATAAAATTTGTGCAAAAATATACATGAAAAAATTTTGTACACATTGCAACAATACAGATATATAGCAGAACGATGGCTAGGGCTACTACACTATTCAAATCCATGGAAATCATTCGGTTTTCAATATCGGGTCAAGATTTTTTTGTTGCACGTTGAATTTATAACTGGAATCCATCAAACTTGGGGCCCCTACTGAGGCTGAGGGCCCCTGGCGGCCCCCAGGTCTGCCTCTGACTATAATGCTGTCCCTACACACCCTTCTAAACATATATTTTGCGTTTTTTTTAAACAAATTGCATCGGAAGCTTAGTTCCTTTCAAAGGCATGATAAATTTTATTAAATATATAGAAATATTATGCAGTATAGTTGTTCCATTGATGGAAACATTTCAACATGATTTGGCTTCTTGTCACAATTCGAAATTGATCCAGACTTTTATGCAATAAAATAAAATAAAAGTCCTTAATTGTCCCAGTGATTAACCAGACCTAAATTCTATTGAGAATTTATGACATATTCTCAAAAATCGTTCAGCTAAAATGGGTTGCACGACAATAGAACAAATGAAAAAAAGTGCACAACAAGTGTCAAGAACATGTGCACTGCACTAGTAGAGTCAATACCAAAACGAGTTGAAGAGGTCATTTCTGCTACAGGAGGACATACTTCGTTCTAATATAGAGATTTTTCTGTCTTCTTAAGGTATGTAATGATTAAAAGCCAGGGCTTTTGAAAAAATCGTTTTTTTAGCATTTTCCCCAATTAATTCGAAGTATGAAATATCTTATGCCAAGCAGTGAATGTTAAAGCGGCGCTGTTCAGCTACTCAAGGGTTTTTGGCGACGAACCTTGTCATTTTTAACCATGCTCAAGAGACGAGGACGACATCTGAGCTGGCACCTCCTCTGCTTACACTCACACAACACCACGGGAGGGCGTATCTCAAGTGTATCGGCCCTCTACATGGTGGATCTTCAGCGGTACTAGGCTCAAACTCATGACACACCGGCCACGAGTCCCTTACGTTAAACACTAGACTACCGCGGCCACTTATGACCATGGAAAATGTTGACTCCGTACAAATTATTTGCCACCACACTTCAGCTGTTTTTATAAAAAAATATGTGTCTAATAGCCCTCTCCTTTATTTTTTAAATAACTCTTTTAACAATCAAGTGTATAATAATACATAGAAGAAAACTAAAAATACTCAAGGTAACTGCTCTTTATGTTAAAGCATTCCAATTATTCCCCAAATAAATAATTTTGAAACTTATTATGGAACATTATCACCCGCAGTTAGAGTAATCTAGTTTAACAACTATCAGTTGAAGCTGTTTTAACGAATTTTTATCAACGATTGAAAATTTCATTGAAATTTCGTGAATGATTTTTTGTGGGGCGTTTTATATTCAGACTATTAAGTAATCGGTATCGTATTGAACTGCTAATAAATTCCACAACATAATAGGCATGACGTTAAATAGAGAGAACTTTTTGAGTTACTCACGACTTGGGTGTTCCTTTTCGGCACGGTCAAAGGAAAAGAGGTTGCTTGTCATTGGTAGATGTGCAATGACGTCATTATTCTGGGTTGCCTGGTTTGGCGTTATAGCATTTTTCTATGCCCTAGTGGTTCATTGAAACAAGAGATATTTCTCTATTTAGGAGATTGTTTTTCAGGCAGTTTTTTCTTCCATGTCTTGAGTATAATAGTGAAATTCCCTTACGTATCTAATTTTCACTGTAAAAATAAAAATCTGTTTTTTTTTTCATTCGCCTAAATCAAAATTTTTAGTGAATTTAATTTTGCAGAAGAAATATATATTTGAGCTTAGTAAATGAGAAACTTAATTACAAATAAAAAAAGATTGTTATATAATTTTTTAATAACCCATTTACTGTGATTAATAATACTTTGAAAATGAATTACGTATTTCGACTTTTATCCTTATGTAAGATATAAAAAGGTTAATTACAAGCAGAGAAAATTGATGTTTTTTATAATATATATTGGTACATTAAAGCACATTTTTGTAAATGAAAGTACTTTAATTAAATCTGTTCATGTAAGTGTTATTTTAAAATGTGAAAATATTATCTTAATTTCTGTTATGTAATCAGGTGATTTTTTTTTTATGTGTGAAAGACATATTTATTGACATTTTAAACTGATTTGTCCAATAATCTATTTTCTTTTTATTTTTAGAATTAAATTTACTACAAAACTTTTAGCTATTATAAACTAAACTATAAATAAAGCCTATGCTTAAATTTTTATTTTCTATCTTTAGTAAAATACTATGAATAAAGTGATTCGTGGCAGTTGCATAAAAATCATATACTGATACTTTTTTTCATGTATTTTTAATGCGTTCTTCTGTAGCATATGGTAAATGATTATTGTTTGATTTATAAATGTGTGTGTGTGTGGAGTAGTTCTATTTTGTTTAATGGAAAAAAAATAAAAACATGGAAGAGGGAGAGAGTTACAGATTTTTATTCCTTTTTTATATTTGAATAATCAGACAACCTGATCATACTTCTTATCAGAAATTCCATTATAAGAGTACAGAATGATGGGATGTAAACCCCACCCAAAGACGAATAATTTTATAATTTTAGCATAAAGATTAAGTCTTGGTGTTTTCGTCTATGTTTTTTTTAAAAATATAATCCTCGTCACAAAAATAATCTGTGTACACTACTTCCCATTATTATATATATACATATAACTCTACTTTTCGTTCTCATAAAAGTGA
>BMAO01008651.1:0-51586 GCA_019973975.1 Trichonephila clavata
GCCGTGGGTTCGAATTCTACCTGGGATGATCTAATTTCTGAGAATGTGATTTATGAATGAATAAATAGTAACAAACAGCAATAACAGTCTAACACCATATATAGAAAGGGAAATCGCTTTCTGTTTTGCCACTTAATATTGTGATTCTGTCATATGTATATACATATTTATATTAATTGCGACTATTTAATAAAAAGTGACTAAAATAATAAATTTTCTTTGTTGACCAAAGTAGGAATTGACTTAAAACAAATTTTATTTATGTTACTTGTGTTATTATTTTTCTCATGTGTGGATAAATAAATAAATTTATTACATCACACGAAAAACTTTTTTTATATAGAGATGTAAAATTATTTTTTCTGTTTACCCTTATTAAATACTCAGTAAAATATCTGGATTTAATGTTTTTTTAAAAATGTCTCTCTGGTAAAATTCAATTTCGGAACAAGCGCACTGTTAAATCTTCTTCCGCGGATTTTTACCTCGCGATCGATTTTTATTTTTAATGTTACTCCTAGCAGAAAGCTTATTTCCGTCAAAAAGGATGTCGAAAATGCTAGAAATATTTCTGCGACATTTTTGTAATATTTGGAAATTCTTCCCTGTCAGATAACCAAGAGTGCGTAATATTTATTATTAAGTATTTTAATGGTAATCCCCCGTCTTTTCATATTTCTGTTTACTTATAAGGTACAATTTTTAGCGACTTATTTGCATTCTAAATAATATAATTTTCCCCTCAGTAATGGATAGGTAAAATTAGATACAGTTTAAGAAAGTATTTCTCCAAATTTAGGAACAAATTTCATGATTTCCTTTCTGTATACTTTTAATAAGAATAAAAGAAAATATTTTTTCTATTAAATATTCTCCTTTAAACATTAAAACAAATCTGTAAGAAATGCAATTATAATGCACAATGAATACTAACTCCCCCCTCCCAAATAAATTGCCTAAGTAAGAATCCTCGGACTCAATAATATCTGTGAGATACTTCATTTTAATTCATACGATCAGAACTTTTCCTCTTTCAAAATGTGGTTCTCTCCTTCTAACACATACACAAAAATATATATTGTTACGTTGCTCGGGGTTCGAGGATTTTATGCAAAATCAGTTGTAAGCAACAAGACAATTCTTTAAGAGCGATGAATATTTATTGTCAAAAATCAATCTGTGAAATACAGGATTCAACAGCGAAATTCACAGAAGAAATACCAGAAGGATTTCATACCTTCAACAGCACTCAGACACAATAAGCAGTGTCTAAAATACACGTATGTATAAGCTTATTCGCAAGAATAATAGCCTTTGTTGCTCCATATCCCACAAAACCTGAACTGAACTGAGCTTATTCACTAGTCAAAACAATGCTCACTAATTGCTGGTTGTAACAAGACTGACTCGTTTCAGCGAGATCGCACTATTTATAAACCCTGCGGAATCTTCGAGAAAACTCCCTTAGTGTCATAGACCGTGAAATTATTGGATTTCTCCACTAATTTCTAGAAGAATCCAGAGGGTCCCGAACTCGCTAACATGGTCACCAAAATCGCCAAATTGGTCGCCAACCTTGTCGCCATAAATGATGCCAACTTGGCTCTATCGCCAATATTTCGCCAAGTTCCCATTGAATCGCCATTATAACATAAGGGAAGGCGTTGCTTGTCAATATTACAGTTTTAGCATAATATAAGTATAACATAGTAATATAAATGCATTACACATCCAAATATAGATTATTTACACTAGTTTACAAAATTCGTAACAATATATTAGAAGTTCTATTGTGAATCAACAAATAATCTTGATTGTAATTTAGCATGTCTTTGAATATATGTAATAACTTTATTATAATCGTCTAAGCTCTCATCCACACCTTTAAAATAACTGAATGCTTATTTATTACGGCAAAAAATGTTTATCTATGATACCCGAAAATTCATAGAACTGCCGATAAATTAGTCAGGTATTCATACGTTGCTTCGAATTTTTATCAAAACGAATTTGATTAAGGCTTGTCTTCGTTTATGAACTCAACATGATATTCCTTTGTAGATACAAAAATACTCCTAATTTGACATCTCTGTTTACTTACGGATAATTTTACTCGCTATACTTTGATATTAAGACCACCGAAAATAGGTTTTAATTTATTGGATGGCTAGTAGGTTTTAAAGGATTTACCTAAGCATGCTTTACTAGTGTTAAATTGCCTAACCGCCTTCATGTTAAGGTATCCGACTACCCTAAAATTGTGAATTTTGCCAAAAATTAACAAATTATTTTATGATTTTATTTTATAGACCATTGTATTAGCTTTATAAAAACACCAAGTGTATTATTTTCCGTTAACTAGAACAAAAACTACAAGAGTTTTAGTAAAAGCAGATGCCATTACTTTAAGCAAGATGTCATACTTTAAAACGCGTGTTTTAAAAACGTGTTTTTTTTCTTCAAAAATGCTCAAACGGGGCCAGCGCGGGTGCTAAAAAAGTTTTGAAAATAATTAACTGAAATTTTTTGTGTATGTTGTGTATAATAATAGAGGTGTTTTAACCTTCAGATGTATCAATAACTGTTTTATTACAACATTTACAGTCTCTTATGTGAATATAATCACTGTTTTTTGTAAAGCAATTTCATATAACAAAGTGCTCTAGTTTTTGTAAAAATTAAAATATCTCTTACCCTAAAGGTCATTTCAAAAATGAATAACAGCAACACATGGGAATTGAAAAATTGAAAATTTGTTCATAAACTTTTGGTACAAAATGGGCCGCATTTATGGTATTTTTTGTAGATCTTTACCAATTTTTTACCCATTTTAGTAATAATAATTTCTTTTTCTCTTCTTAATTTTAGCATATATTTCTTAAAATGTACTAAAAAAATCTAAAAAACAGCAAAAAAATCCCCATATCTCCGTTATTTTTTTTAAAGTTGTCTCAAGTAGCCTTAAAGCACCATCAATCAGGCATTAGTTTTGGGGTAGTTTATTTTGTCGGTGTTTAAGTAACAGTTTTTTAACACCAAATAGATAGAATTTTGCAGGAAGGAAACGTAATTTGCGGTAAGCTTTCCTTTTCTGTTTCATTTTGAAGTAAAAAATAGACTGAAGGCTATCGAGATTCCTGTTTGAGGTTTAAGGACCCATATTCCAGGAATTTCAACTCAAGAGTACTAATTTAGACAATTCAGAAGGGTTGTTTTCACTCGGGGAATAAGGTATGTGTATGAAGGTCAGAAACGTTTGAAGATGCAGATTTGTAGACATTATTGAAGGAAAGACTCGTGTCACAAATATTATAATTTGCAAACTTTTTGGGAGTAACTCAACAAAAAATGTTATTATGCATCAACCCCATGGGAATACTGCAAAAAGCAAGAACATTAAATGTCATACGAATTACACTCGAAAGACATCGATTTTTTACTTGCGAAGAGCTTCTACGGAGGAAAAAGGGAAGAGAATTTTTGCATCGAATTGTAAATAGTGAGGGGAAGTGGGTTCTTTACACAATCCAAAGCATAAGAAATAGTTAAGTGAGCTCGGACCATGCATCAGCATCAACGACGAAACCAAATATTTATGGATCAAAGCTTGTGATCTGTATTTGAAGAATCAGCTGGGTGTAGAATATTGAGTTTTTAAAATCGAAAGAAGCTATCACGGGGGAACCACTACCTACCATAATAATACGCTTCAACTGAGTATTGTAGGAAAAACGGCTTGAACATGACTAACAGTACCATAATTTTTTACTCATGTTGCAATAACAGTTAAAACTATTTAAGTACATTAAAGTGGAATATCCTCAGGGACATCTTAACCCTTTGAAGCCCTAGGCCAAGAGAAATCTTATGATTTTTTGAGGCCCTGTGCCCCTATGCAAAAGAAGGCCCTGCCTGAGGTCTTTAAACGTTGGCAGTATATAACATGCATTTTACTCGTTTAAACGGTAATTTGGAACAAAAAAATGTGCACGACTCACAATCTCAAAACCTTAGGCCCAAACCGGCTCGACCGATGGTTGCATTTCAACTAAATGAGTTGAATGATTGCTTAAGGTTTTAGGCCTAGGCCTAGACATGGATATAGTCTTACCACTTTTGCCAGTTGACTTGAAGTTTGAAATTCTTAGTTTTTCGGAGAATATGTACGGAAATAATATTCGACCATTAAAATTATCCGGATCATGATCTTATTAAGACAGAGTCGAGAACGAAACGAGGCCTCCATCGAGGGCGAGGCCCTGGGCCCAGGCCTGATTGGTCTATGCCTTAAGACGTCCCTGAATACCCTACTCCACCCGAAATTTTCTCCAGATATTGTTCTTTCAGATTACCTCTTGTTTCGATCAATGACCTGTCTGGGCAGCATTTCTGTTCTTAAAAGGAGTACAACAAATGGGTCGATTCTTAGATTTCCCTCTAAAGACAAGTTATTCTTTCAATGTGAAATACGCACATTGGTAGAAAGATGGGGAAAATAGTAGCTAGCAATGTAATCAATGAGTAATCAATGTGCTACTATTTTTGCACAAAAAATTAAATCTTACTTGTGCATCCCATAATTACTTAAGAACATTCATATTAACATTTCTTAAATGATAGATTTATATTAGTATTTTGAGAATGGCATCTCACAGAAGAATTCTGAGATATAAATTAAGACTCGTCATATTCAAAAAGAAAATTGCTTCTGTAAATAGTTTAAAAAATAAAAGATTCCCTAAAATTTCTAGAAGATTTCGATTTTGCAACTACAAAAGAAATTGTTATATTGTAACAAAATATTAAGAAGCATTAAAGGAACATACCCCCTCCCCTCCTTCTATATATAGGACGAGAAAAAGTAACGATTGAGGATTGGGATAATTTTTTTTTCAAGTTTGATACACTTTAAAAATTGCTAGATGAAATAATAATAAATTTTTAAAACATATTTGATCTATCATCATTCTGAATATTTTCCGCTTCTGAAATGGTCTTAAGTTACTTTTTTCCTCTTTAGTATAAAATGTCTCAGACAAAGCGGTCATTATGAAGGGATAAAAATAGTCTGCACATTTTCTGGGACTACTCGGAGTTCTCAAATAACAAGAAAAATTGTCTAGACTAGAGAATCACCAACTTATCCGTGAACAGGTAAAAAAACATTACAAAAAGAAAGAAGCTCGACAGACTGTTTAAAATCAAGGATTGAAAGAATAAAATAATAATAAAAAAAAACTGTGTATTTTTTAAAAGGACTAATTAAAATATCTAGACAAGGCTTCTTATAATGTCACTGCTTATCTAAATAAATTGTTAATTACTTTTACAGCTTGATGCCTAGAACATCATAAAAACACAAAAAAATTGTGAAAATGTGTTCAAGGGTTATTTTTAAATTAATTTATATAAAGCTATTTTTTTTCATATTAATTATTAAAGGCATTGTAACAGAAATAACTACAGTTGGTTTTATTAACTATGCATTTAAGCTTTTATATATTTTTAAAATTTCTTCTGTATTCTTTATGTTTAGTATACTAGTTTGCATGCATTAGTTTCCTTGAGGATAATATATTTATACATACAGTAAAACGTCGTTTATCCGAACGTTTATTATCCGGAGCGTCAAATATCCAGACCAAAATCCGGATACATTTTCGAACAGTGCAATGAGCGTAACAGTTGTTTCGCGTGAGGCCAAAAGTGATGGGAAACAACAACGAAAGGGTCCATCGAAGGCTGACGCCTTTTTTGCGTTAAGACAGCTATGGAGTGATACGAAGAACAATTAGAGTGCTGTCCTACTCAACTACTGCTGCTCAAGAGAATCAGACAACTTTTAGAGGAAAAACGAAGATGTACAATGGTGCAGCAAAAAAAAAAAGGTGATTATTTTCCGCAATAAAGGTAAATTTGCGACATTTTGTCCCTATTTTGCTTTTTCTTCACACACACACAAGCCCGTTTCCCGCATGTGATGATTTTCAACATTTGTATAGTGTCCAGTATCTTATACTGCATGGATTGCATTCAGTTTTCGATTATTCAAACAATCGCGTATTTGAACGGTGTCCGGTCCCAATTGATTCGGATAAACGACGTTCTATTGTACATAAAAAATTGTATATTTATGTACACCAGGAGTGGGTGGACTTTTTCAGTTTACGGGCTATTTCTAATGTTTTTAAGGTGTTGCGGTTCACTCAGTGGCGTAGGTGTGGTCCTTCTGTTTTAAAATTGTATGTTTTCTTAGCACTTGTTTTCGACATTGTATCCCTCTTTTAAAATATGACAAAATACTATTTTTACTACAAAAACTCAAGCGACACAAAATTGTCAAGTTGAAAGTTTGAAAAACTATGAGGAACTGCTAAACCGTGGAACATTAACGTATTCAATGCATCGAGTAGAGGAGATACGTGAATCGATGGAACTGAAACTGACGCATGTACTTAATTTCTTCGCTACCGAGTCCCGCTCCATCGCGGGATATGAGGTCAACACAAGAACCCAATCCCGTGGAATCGCGAGAAGAGCTGATCACCAACATTTATCCTCCCCTTCAGTCGGCGAGTGGGGAATTTACCCCCATAGAGTGGCATTAAACATGTTAAGGGTCATCGCTCGCTTCCAATGAAGGTACTAGTGTCGTTTACACATTTATCGAATCATTTGCTTAAGTAACCACAGTCGCATCGATTGTGAAAAGAGTATTCCAAAATCTAGCCGGTATTAGTGTTCCATAAATAGGTTTCTTTTAGTATGCGAGTCATAGTAAAGGCGGTCACCTCAAAACGTTTTGAAGGTCCACCGGTCGATCGCGTTCGACTTAATGCCCATCCCGGATGTACACCGTTTAACATACAAAGGAGTTACAGTAGAACGTCGTTTATCCGAATCAATTGGGACCGGAGACCGTTCGGATACGCGATTGTTCGGATAACCGAAAACCGAATGCGATCCATGTTGTATATGAAACTGCACACTATACGAATATTGAAAATCATCACATGCGGGAAACGTGCTTAAAGAAAAAGCAACAAAAATAAATAAATAAATAAAAAAAAGCAAAATGTCGCAATTTTATTTTTATTGTGGAAAATAATTACTTATTTTTCGCTGTACCATTGTACACCTTCGTTTTTTCATTGCAAGGTCTCTGATTTTCTTGAGCAGCAGCAGTTGAATAGGACATCACTCTGATTGTTGTTCGTACCCCTCCATAGCTGTCTCTAATGCAGAAAATGTTGAGCATTTGATGGACCCTTGCTACTTTCGTTGTTGTTGTTGTCTCGTCTTCATCCATCTCATTGTCGACAGGGTCGGATTCTTCTTGCACGGAAGTCACAATCTCGTCATCATTTAGCATTTGAAATCCTCAGTCTTTTGCATCGCATGCCATCCAGGTTTCTATATTTTCTTCATCGCATTCTTGAAATCCTGGGATCGATTGGACAAAGTCGGTAAGCCGTATCAGTTCATAACTCAACAAAACAGCACACGTATACACCCCTTCACTTGGAAACAAACTGACCTAATATTCCGCGCAGATTTTCACCAAATCACACAACTGAAATTCCCCAAATATCCCTCACCTTGGATTTTCCTGTCACTTTTAACCTCACGCGAAACAACTGTTGAGCACTGCACTGTTCGAACACGTATCTGGACTTTGGTCCGGATATTTGACGCTCCGGATAATAAACGTTCGGATAAACGACTTTCTACGGTATCTGGATCAGACAAAATTGCGTATGCATATGCTTTACGATAGAAAATGCGAATAATTCTTTTTTGGTGACCAGTGACTGACGCTATATAGAAATCCAGCACCTTAAAATGAAGCATGAGGAGGGTGTATGAAGGAAAGAATATTCCAGTCCTAAGGCATTACTTCCATGCCGATGTATTTTCGTTGGCCTACATGAACTGTACCTTGAAGACAGTACAGTAATACCTCGACTTACGTGAATTTCTAATCTCGTCAATTCATTTTGTTGTTGTTGTTGTTAAAGTTTTTTTTTCCATAACTGAAACTCAGACGGAATCAGTGCCGGATCCAGATGAAATTAATAATGTGATTGAAGAAGTTGTTGATCTTGCCAGGAGTATAAATTTAGAAGTGGCTAGTGATGACGGTTCAACAATTGCTGGATTCCCACAATCAGGAGCTGACAATTGATGAGCTCATAGATATGCATGAGTAAAAACAAGACATTGAAGAACTTGAGTCTCTAGACCCAGTTCAATCAGTGGATCGAATGACGGTTAGTGATTTGACACAGAAAGCCTCAGTTTAATTAAAAAACGATTACAAATTTTAGAAAACTCATATTCCAATGAAAAGCATTTTTTTTTTCAAAAAAGACAAGGAATAAAAAAATTATTAGCATGCTACGAGGAAATTTTGTGGGAGAAGAAAAATTCTTTGAGCCAGCAGACTACTTTGTTGAATCTTATGAAACCTTATACATCAGAAAAACTTCGGTTTGCGATTTAGTATTTGTTTCATCTAAGATTTTGTTACACATTTTTTTTCTAAGTTATTATTTTCTTTCGTCTCCGGCTCCCACTAAAAATAATTTGTATGTATTTATGTGCGAAATTATACTCCGACGTACGCGAACTCGTGTTACAAGGTTATCACACTCAGTTCATCCTATCGCGGAAGTTACTGTATTGTGTTTAGTGTGAGCAGATGCCACCGTTTGAGAGTGGATATGCAATTGTACTGTAGAAAGCAATGTGGTCAAATCATCGACATTATCATTCGACAATGTTGACAAGAAGGGATGAATTTTTAACGTACAGTGTCAACCGAGAGTGCCGAAAATACGCGAGTACACAGTGATCATTCGATTGGTGCTCATAGCCTCTGATAGTTTCTTATAAATGATCCGACACGAGACCAGTAACAACAATAAAATAAAAGGCGTTTTTGTTATAATACGTCCCAGTAATCCCCCGCTCCCCCAAGAGTCGATTTCCGTAAAATCCATTCTTAATGGATCTCTATTCAACAAAAGAAACATGTTTAACAAATTTCAAGTACGTGGGTGTAGCAATTCAAAAATAGCAATTTTTTTCTATAACTTCCTTGACCCCTTGAAACCTCCCTTGGGGTCGATTTTCGATTATTCTTTAAATTCTTTGTTAGAGGAACTCTCTTCCATGAAAGGACCATACGTACTAATTTTCAAGCAAGTATGTCTAACAGTTTAAAAATGGAAATATTTATCTTATACGCCCCTTAATCTCCCAAAATGCCCATCGGGGGTCAATTTTCGCGAAACCCATTTTGTAGCAGTTATCTACACCCTGAAAGGAATCTGCTTACCAAATTTCAAGACTTTACGTCTAATAGTTTAAAAATCGAAATAGTTACCTATAATGCCCCATAAGCCACCAATGCCCCTAGGGGGGAGGGGTTCGATTTTCAGAAAACCCACTTTGTAGCGGATCTCTACTCCATGCAAGGAATCTGCTTACCAAATTTCAAGACTGTATGTCTAATAGTTTAAAATTGGGACTAACTATTTACAACGCCCCTTGGAGCTCGATTTTCGCAAACTCTGCTCTTATCAGATGTCTACTTCATGAAAGGAACATGCCTATCAAATCTTAGTAGTAATTAGTTGTTTGTAATCTTAGTCTGTAGGTTTAATAGTTCCGGAGATATCGTGATGAGTGAGTCGCTTTTCTCCTTTATATACGAGGATAATTCTGAAATTTTTGAGATGCGCTCAGACGAGAATATTAAAGGTTGAATTTGAAAATACAAAGTATTTTAACACAGCAGACGACTTTTTACTGACTTACTTCAAGTTATTTAGCGTAGAATAAATTTTTGACAAAAGAGAAAATGGAGTTGACACGAGAACATTATTGTGCTATGATTTTCTATGTTTTTAAAGCTGGATTAAATCAAGATAAATGTGTTCAACGGCTGCAATTAGCATTTGGTAATCAATCTCCATGTCTTTCTACTGTATTCAGATGGTTTAAAGAACTTTGCAGTGATCACAATTCTCTTCAAGTTGAAGAACACACAGGAAGGCCGTGGTCGGCAATAATCCCGGATAATTGCCATACGAAAAATGTCAATGGATGATAATCGCAGTTCCTTCCAAATGTAACAGAAGGAACTTAATATTGGATCTACCGCCATATACAAAATTATTCATGAAGAATTACGTGTGAAAAAAGCAGTTTGCCGTTGGGTTCCCCATAATCTGAGTGCCAAAAAGAGGAGCATGTCAGGAACAGTACAAAAAACCTTTAAATTGCTAAATGATAATATATCCCCCACATCATTCCTAAAATTGTAACGTGTGATGAAACGTACATGCCGTTTTTTGACGTTCCAACACATCAAGAAGGCAAAGTAAGGGTCATTGAAGATGATCCCTCGCCAAAAATGGTGAAAAGACAACGAGCAATGAAAAAAGCAATGCATGCCGTTTTCTTCAGAAGTAAGGGATTCGTCAAAGCCATCATGTTGGAAGGACAGAAAAGATAGTACCATCAAACTTGTATACACTAAATGTCTTCCAGAAATTCTCCAAGAAGTTAATGTTTGGAGACTAATGCTTCACCATGACAATGCATCTTACTATACAGCCGGATTTACAGCTGAGTTTCTTAAACAAAAACAAAAACAATAGAGCATCCACCTTATTCTCCGGATCTAGCTATGTGTGACACTTTAGATTATTTTTTTAATCTAAAAAAGAATTTATATGGGCATCGTTTTCATTCAGAAGAAATTGATGTCTCTATAAGTGCATTTTTCATCAATTCCAAGAAATGAATAATTTGAGGCATTTAATTTGTGGAAAATTCATCTACAAAAGTGCCTTGATGCTGAATGAGACTACTTTGAACATTCCTAAAATTTTGCAAGTATAACTTTAAAATCCTAGGAGAATCTCAAAATTTTAAGAGTGACCCTCGTATATAGATTTCATTCATATTTTTAATACTTAAAAACCCTCTTCCCCAACACGTTTTATAGCCAAACAACAAAAAATAACGCATCAAAAAGCTACAGTGAAATTGCCTCAACACTCGCCCTCTTTTTGCAGTGATAATACTAAATATAGTCTTTACTAAGATGTGGTCTGGAAATTTTACATATCTACCAGACTTCGTTGTTTTGTTTGCAAGCTTTTACTTTTGGGATTTTCTGCAAACATTGGAATTTAAGCTGCTTCATCCTTAATGAAAAATGGGAGTTTCTAGCGATCCATAAAAATTTTCTAAACCAAACAGTCAATATCAGAATTTTTTATTTTCTACTTTTTGCGCGATAAGGTTAAAAATAAGTAAGATATGATGACGAGACGTCTCTGCATTACTATGTATAAAAACATGAGACTACGAAAATTGATTTTCTTCCTAGTGTTATCGTTGCTATTGGTTTAATTCCACAAACTACATTTAAAGTAAAAAAAGTTCGAAAATGGCGGAAATACTTTGAACGTTAAATTTCTTTAGATGTTGGAAAGAAATTCACCCGGAAAGGTCAGCGATGAACCATTAACTAATTCTACTGATGAGCAACTTAAATTCTGCTTTATGGCAGAACGAAGATCTAGTAAAACATATGGTAAATTGTCAAACAATAACGATGATGAGAGATACCATCTCACAAAGTTGTTTTAATCGAACGATGTTGACTTTCTATAAGTCAATTTGCCTAAAGCTGATAATCAACAGTGGAATTGTTTTGAATCTTAAGTATTTTGTCACAAAGTTTGATATAGTCGACTTATAAATCGTCTTTTTTTGATCCTTTGTGATTTCTCAAAGCATTCTATAAATCGAGAAATTCATGGGGAAAATAGAACTCTGGTTGCAATTTCAACTTTTGTCGTAGAACAGATTCTATTGAATGAATAAATTTTTATTTACAGTGATATTGATAACGTTCATATAATTTGAATAATCCTAAATATCAACTTTTAAATGATTGAGTTTTTTGCTAAGTATCGCGAATTTTTCTAATGTGGAATGTGTGTACCTGTGGAATTTCGGTCATTGGCATGCAGAACCTGTTCCTTGTTGGTATTTTTCTTGATGTTAGACTATTATAATTGTTTGTAACGAGTTTTTTAGTCAGTTTTTATATGAAAGTTATATAATGGCATGTTTGAAAACATTTTTATTGGAGATCTAACAATAGGTAAAATTTGGTTTTCCGGTAGACATCATATAATGTATTTTTTAAAGAATTCAAAAATTAGTTTTAAGATTCGTAAATTTGGATTCATTTTAAGAATTGAAAGATAATCATCTTACATCTCAGATGAACTGTCATAATTTAAAGATGACTGAGAATCGGTCCAAATTCAGTCTGTACCAAAATGAATTTTTTTTTTTGTAAAGTGTACCACATAGTACCTCTCTCCCTGTAAATATACATAAGTAATGAAATATCTTTTTTTTGGAATGATTTCTCCTTAATCTTGCTGGAAAGTAAAAATCAGTGGATGAGGATTCAGGAAAATTACAAAGAAGATTCATTCTAAGAAGTATTTAAAGTGCTTAGCTGCTAAATATATAACTAGAACATTTTATCCCATACACTGTATAGCTTAGGATTTGTTAATGACTTTGAAAAAAAGTTAAGTATCTGTTCAAGTGTTCACTTCGTATTGATTCGTGGCTGCTATTGCATCAGATTCATTTGTTAACATTGTGTAACGGGTCTATCCGCGATCTTTTCATTAATCCTCTTGGGTAAAATTAAGGGGTAAATACTAATTACTAATCGGGTAAAAACCTTTCTCGGCGAAGAAGTCGAGGTTTATGCAACTGAGAACTTCTATTTAAGCTTTTGAATTAGAGTAAACGATGAGGTTGATGGTTGAAAGTGGAGATTGAAGCGTGAATATGATTACGACTGGAGTTCGTATAGTTAAGCAAGCTACCTAAAAAGAATACAAATAAGGGGGAGAGAAGTTATCTCTAAGAGAATGCAAGTAAGGATAATTAAAATAATAAGGGATTGCTCTCCCGGGTTCTTTCCCTTAAACTGTTAGTGTGATTAAATGAGTGTGATAATAAAATTGGGTTTAAATTACTATGGCTGATCTTTGCTCGAACCCCCCAAACACCAACGTACTCCGAGACGATACAATTGTTATGATCGCATCAGGAACAGGTTCTTCTAAATTGTAGCTCTGCGTAAAGTATTTTTAACAAATATGAAGGATGTTTTTGTTTTTTATGTCCAAACAAAGACTTCACCATGTTCCTTTCGTAATATAATATTTTTTCAACTTTTTATTGTTGAATTTTTGCACAATTTTGAAATAGCGCTAAAAATTAACCTTTTCCAAGAATCGGTGTAGTTAGTAGCGAAATTACACCAGTGAAAATTTTTTAATTGATTCGACTTCTTTCGAAGTTAATTTCAAGTAATATGAAATGATTTCATAACTCAAGAAATTGATCTTATATACGTCAAATACGTACACCTAACTCTTTTTTTTACACGGTCTTTTTTATACGATTTTGAAATAACACGGTGCACAAATTTAAAGAATTTTTTCACACAAATCTTTTGTCCTAGCACGAATTTCAAAAAAATTTGGGAACTCGTACTCTTTGGATGAGGAGAAGTTGAATGAGTTTGACAGTTTTTTTTTATTAACACTCTTTTATAAGCTTCACTCGTATGTAACGGAATCTTTGAATTCCCTTTTTACCCACTTTACAAGGTCAGATTAATTCGAAATTTTGCTCACTTGTCCAGGACCGATGACAATACAATAATTTAATAATTTTGTTCCATTGTCCTGATCAAGATCATCAGGATTAACGATTTTCCACTTTCAGATCCCATCCAGCATCTGATGGCTAATTTCAGACCCCTTTTCCAGATTTGGCGACTAAAAGATTAAGTTACAACTTATTTCGATTAACTATAAAAGAGGGTTTTTTTAGTTTTTTTTAAAACTATAATTTGTTGATAATAAAGAAGTCGATACCGGCGAAGTTGAAAATGAAGTTAGGCTATTAACCTGATTTAATTCGCGAGGGCTAGAAATTTGCTAGAAGATAACATTTGCAGACATCTGTAACAACATTTTATTACTCATGATCTTGACATGGAGCATGCATTAAATTTCTACGTAATCTTGTGTAGTAGGATATCAAGAATCATACAATCAACTTGAGAAACTAAAAAGATGGCCACTTATAAGACTTTATAACAACCGAAAAATCAACAGAGGCCGTTAATAACGAAATAAATTCATTAGAATGAAAACAAACGGTTGTGTTAGACATATCCGACACATCTACCGATGATAAAATTTTTACTGCAGTTCGTAATAAACATGCACGTTTGTATCAAGTAGCGATGAATATAGTTGTTAGTAGTTTTATTCCTATTTTCTATTTGAATGTTTATATGTTGTGTGTACTTATAGATTGAATTTTCACTATGCACTGATTTTGATTTTTTTTGTAACAAAATGAAATGTTTTTGTTTTATGAATATGTAACGTGGATTTTATTATTACTTTTTTGTATGTTTTTTTTTGGGGGGGGGGGATATTTAAAAAGCTTTCATCTCAAACGATTTTTTAAAATTGTGGAACATATCCCCAAATTTACCATATGTTGTATGTATTTTTAACCCAATTTTTTTTGCACGGCTTTCTAAGGAATGTATCTATCGCAGTGCTACTCAAACTTTCAATATTTGCGACCCAATATTCAATCATTATTTTCATCACGCCCTGCCCCCCCCCCATACAATAACAATGTATTGAATTCAAAAATAATATACTTTGACGCTAAAGCTACAATACGACTTTAACCTCTAAAGTGCTGCCGGCTTATATAAACGTTTCGCGCTCAGCCAGCGCGTTAATTGACAAGGACGTATATATATATGTATTTCCGAAGTACGATCTTTTCTGTGCAGTGCTATCCATAAAAGTATTCCAAAGGCATTGGAGTGCAATAAAAGAACCTTGACAGGTTTTGCGACAGATTAACTTTTTTTAGAGGATTTACTTATTTATTCCTTTTCTACCCCCTCCCTCCCCAATACATCACATGTACTCGCCTACGTGTTAAAATAACGGTGGGAGCGGATCGCGTAATTTTTAATTGGCCTTGAAGGGATTAATTATAAACCGTACAAATTATTAAAGTGTTAATTTGTGTATTTAATTTTGTATTTGACAAGACCTTGGAGTCACAGTAAATTATTAAACTTGCTCTTAATTTAGTAGTTAATTTAGTATTTTTAACTTAGTTCTTAAATTGATTATAAAATACATATCGCGCAGTACTGACATAGTTATAAGTGTATTACACTCATGTCCATAAATTAAGGATAATGAAGTTCAGGCAAAGAAAGAGACAGAAGCAAAACAAATTTGACTTATTTGTAAAGTCTATTTATTAAACAAAAGGTAAAGAGCAAAAAAGATGCTATATGTTTGACATAATTAATAAAAATTGCGATTTTTACTCCCTTGAGCAAATTTTAAAAAAGAACCTATTTACAAAAAAACAGTATAACATGGTTAGTATGATGGTTAATACGGAGTATGTCTCCCGGACGATGCAATACATGCCTTACAACGCCTACGCATGCTGAGTATAAAATTATCAATCTGATCTTGGGGAATATAACACCACTCATCAAGCAATGCCCTCCGAAGTTCCGGTAGACAGGTGGGAGGGGGTTGACGGGCTGCAATTCGTCGGCCAAGCATATCCCACACATGCTCTATTGGATTCAAGTCCGGTGAGTATGCTGGCCAATACATACGGGTGCTATCCTCCGATTGAAGGCATTAGTCTACAATGTTTGAACGGTGAGGACGGGCGTTGTCAACCATAAACAGAAGTTCAGCACCCATGGTGCAACGAAACAAACGTACATGTTGTTCCAGAATGACATCCCAATAGATGTGGCCTGTCATCGTTACACTCTGAACATGTAGGTCAGTTCTGGAACCAAGAATAATTCCTCCCCAAGCGAGCCATTCTGCACCACCGTAACGGTGTCGTTTAATGGTGTTCTCTTGGTGGTAACGGGTACCTGGCGCTCTCCATATGAAAGTCCGGCGAGAATCAGACTGCAAACTAAACCTGGACTCGTCGGAAAACATCCCACAAGACCACTGTTGCGGTGTCCACAATGCATGCTCTCTACTCAAGGTTAATCGCAGGCGACAGTGAGTTGCGGTAAGGGGAACACATCTGACAGGCCTACGAGCATATAGACCAATGTGCCCTAAGCGTCTGTACACGGTCTGCCTTGAAACTGTCGTACCGGTAGCTGAAGAGATCTCACGGGATAGGTCTGATGCTGTGCTCCGTCTGTTTCTTCTGGCAGTAACTGCCAAATACCGGTCCTCATTCGGCGTTGTAACTCAGGGGCGACCTGTGCTGTAACATCTACTCACATTACCATCATCTTGGAATCGTTTCCAAAGCCTGGAGATGACACTCTGGGTGATTCCAAGTTCCTCGGATACCACGTAAAAAATCGTCCAAATGCTTCATTTGTGCCATAACTATGCGGTTATTGCACTGAAAGGCTTTTAAAGCGCTTGTGAACAATTTTACTTCTTTGCCACCATTCCTTATATACCCCTCTCTTACACTCTCGTCATTGTGACGTACTATTCGTGCCATCTGGTAGTTTCCTGTAATTTGCATATTCTTCTTCAAGATGTGTGTGATAATTCTACAGGTGAAATTTTTATTTTAGAGTTCAATTTCAGTGTGATTCTGAATAATCCTTAATTTATGGACATGAGTGTATATCAGTGTAAATGTGTATTTTATTTTTATTATGAGAATATATTTCGTTTGTTCATTTTGGTAAATTAATAATTTTTTTAAATAATCTTTTATTTTCGACTTCCTAGTATACTCGCGCCTCCCTCGTGGTGTTATCACGCCCCCATTGTATAAAGCCTTATTGCCCCCTATTGTAAGGCCCCTATTGTATAAGCGCTGATCTATTGCATAAAAAAAGAGAGCTGGGCATATTACTAGTACTAAGTCTGTATTCATTGAGTATTTTAAACATTATTCGTAAAGTGAAAAATAAACAATTTTAAAGATATTTTATAAATTATTTGATTATAAGTAGCTAAAATCTCTCGAAAAACACATTTTATGTCCTTTGCGGATGAATAATTGATAAATAATAAAGGAAAGCAGATAATATAATTTATTTATTGCTCATATTGCTAACATTAGTTAAACAGAAAGGGGAAAAAGAATATAATGCACAGAAATAGTTATATTTAAGGTATCCGAACACGTTCGGAGTACTTTTTAACAAAATAGCATACTAAAACAATATAAATGCTCTTTTAGGACTAAATACCAATAAATATTACTATATTTAAATATCAAAATTTAAAATAAATTACCTGAATTTTACAAAAATCACAATTATAAGTGAAATTTTAGCAATATTTTTGAAAAAAATTCAAAGCAGTTAGAGAAAAAAGTAATAAACATATATTAGTATAAGTATTACGAAATCAAACTAGATGCATTTATCTAGAAAATGTACTAAAATTTTAATTTTTTATCCAGATTTGAAAATTTTAGAGCTGTTGAGTAAACATTATAAGAAATGTTCCATTTTTATGAGACCATTATTTAAATAACAAGCCATAACTCAAAAAGTATTCATACAATAAGAAATATTTTAGTACATTCTCTAGAAAATAACGTAAATATCGGGTTTAAAAAAGTTTTATAGAAATACATTTGTAATATTTTGAGTTATCAGACTCGCCATGAAAGATTTTGAGCAATTTAAATGCCCACTTCTGGTAGATCAAAAACCCACTTCCGGTTTGTCTAACTTTATAAAATTTATTGTAACTTGGCCTCTAGGTAGTGTAGAAACAAAATAAAGTATGTTTCGTAAAGTTAAAAGATAGTTCTATTCAATAAAATAAAAAACAAAAATATCTGTCTCGACTGAATTTGGTCATTTTCAACGTGTTTGGATACCTTAAATATAAAAAAATAAGTATACTGGGAAGAAAAACTGTTGCTTCATATAAACATTATGTAAACTTTTTTAAACAAAAATGTAAGAGAATATTAATTAAAATTTTATGAGATACCTTTATATATATATATTTTACTTTTCATTATTTATTAGAGCAAGGATTGCTGGGACGACACTTTGGATAGGACTGCTTATTATTTTTTAATAAGCCCACTTTTTACCCCATTACACATTTTTTTACACAAACACTTTTTAAATCCTTGTTCAGTACCGCAATTTTGAGCTGTTGCAACACATCGAAGCGTTGTGTCAATATTTGGAACTTCTTCAATGGAAATTAATTCTAGCTGACATATACTTAACTGATATCTAAAGAACAATTGTTTTATTCCACTATCTTTAGCTCCTAATCCGAAAAATCCTTCCAAAAGCAGCTAGAACTGTTTCAAAGAACTTTCGAGTGCCGTATTTCATACTTGAACGATCAAGTCATCGTTATTCTTTAGAATACCTAGTTAAATCGTAGAATTCAATAGTTTTATATACTTTAACTGACTTGTCTAGTTATTTCATGAAACACCTAGTTATTCTATGCAATAACGGATTTTACACTTTAACGGTAACACATACAAATTTTGTTCTTTCCACAAGGTTGTGGCTTAAGACCAATATATGGAATGCATTTTGATGTCCGCAACGTTTCACTATCAAAAAGTCCTTGATTTTCAGCATGTATAAATATATTGAAATAAATTAATCTGCTCCCGTCAACAATTAAAAATGTGAAAAGACCTCGACCAGCCGAAATTTAATAATGTTCGGGAAAAAGTTTTTATTTTTGCACCCTTTGCATCACAGAGTTTAAGTTTATCAAGTTTTCTTTTTTTCCATATGTGTGTGTGTGTGTAACCTTTCTCTTTTTTTTCTTCTTCCTTCGTGGAGCAATAAAATATCAGCACTAGGATCTTAGGGATAAGGCTGTTGATTTTTTTATCGCTGATAAATAGGCAATTCAGACCCATTCTTGATCTCCCCCCTACCACTTTATAGTTTTCTTGTTCTTCAGATTGAATTTTTGGAGTTATTTTACGCGGTTGTAAACATTTAAAACCCTTATCAAATTTTTTTATGATAGTAACAGATGTCATTGTAATAAAGGAAAATTCCGTCGTCTTTTTCCTGTGGAACAAGCTTTAAGCTTTTGTCGATAACTTGGCGAAATTGTCGACTCAGTTTTGAAACTTGTATAAACGAGTTAATAATTTGAGTTTGTAATTTTTCTACGGTAAGATTAATTGAAGCATTTTCAATTCAATTTGCATTAAATATTGGAGGATTTAGTCCCACATTTTATTTGCCATAGCAAAAAGTTTATTCCAAAGACATCATTCCTCACAGATACCGTAAAATCCGGTGTATCCCGCGCTTTTTTTACACAAGGAATAAGATCGAAACTTACGGCTGCGTGCTATACGCCAGATATGAAAATGACAGCTTCAAAAAGTAAAAAAATGGGCAGGTATAAAAAGAATTACACTTCTACATAGTTCGGAATAATGTTTCTTTAAAAGAAATGACATTCCAAATGAACTTAAAAGGTTGTATAGTGCAAGAAGTATACTATTTTTTCAAAATCCTGGTATAATACCTCGAATGCATGACTTCAAAACGTAATAACATTGCCCATTTTATTCTCTGGTTCCATCGTAATAAGGGGAGTGCATATTATACGACGAGTATACCAAAAAATTAAAAAATGTAGCTGCTTGAAAGTATAGGTGCGCATTATAAGCCGGATTTTTACGGTAAACACTTACCACATATTAAAATGTAAGTGTGGCATACATGAAGTTTTTAAAAAGGTGTTCACTTGTCCAAACAACTGCAAGAATTTGCAAGGTCGTTAAAAGGATTTTTTACATCGCCAAGTCTGCTAAAAGTTTTTGAATTCTCCAAGTTTCCCTACGGGCAAAAGCTGAAACTTGCTGATTTTTTTTATTAAGCTATACTTAACTGGAACTAGAAGATTTATCAAAGTATCTGAAACTCGAGAAATAATTCAGCACCATCAGCAGAAATATTTCTGTATTAACACGAATATCAACCGATCGTCCATAATTCTATTACTTCAGAGTTTACCTTCTGTCTGTAAAAATATTATTTTAAAATTATAAATTAAAAACGATGGAGCTTTTAATCTTGAAAGAGAATCGGTAGTTTTTTCATCGTCTCAAGTTCAGTTTTCGAGAATCTACCGAATTTTTTTTATAATTAAACCCCGTCTGAGTCATTAGGGTGAGTTAGTTTTGTGTTAAATGCAACCTCTGACAATAAAGTTCGGTGAATGAAGTCAGAACGGCTGATCTAGCAACACTGGCGAAACAAAACGTTGCACATGTATAGCGTCAGGTGTTGACCCTCTGCCCCTTCTGTTGTTCAGTTGAGAGTCGTTTGTCTTCCGAGTAAGAATTGTTTTACAAAGTGCTTGTTTAGTGCGTTGGTTCTTAAGTGAGAACTGGAAAATGAACGAACAAAAGATGAATTTAAAGTTTTATTTTAAGCTTGGTAAGGCACCGACAGAAACTTATTCAATGCTGGTACGTGTTTATGTAGATAAAACACTATCCATGAAGTGTGTGTACGAGTGTTCGCAAGTTTTCGAGTAGGCCGGGAAAGTGTTTCTGACAACCCCCGTACCAAAAGACCGGAGACCTCCGTCGGGGACTAAAACATTGAGAAAGTGAGTAAATTAATCACATAAGATCGTCAATTAATTGTGTGCATGATAGATGGACGATGAATGCTGAAGGGTACTTTGAAATTTTGATCCATTTTATGAAACGTCTGTGCAGGGTACGACCCCAGTACGCACAACAGGGTTCATGATTTTTTGTTCGCGGCAATGCTCGCCCTAACTCAGTCAATATCGTCAAACAGTTTCTGGCAAAAAAAGGGGGTGGTGCAAATTGAACATCCACCATTCTCGCAAAATCTCAATCCTCCAGACTTCCTCCTACTCCCACGACTCAAACTCGCTTTCAAAGGAAAGAGATTTGATGGTATTTTTGACATCCAACGAAATGTGACGAGGGTTTTGAACTCCATCTCAAAAGTAGACTTCTTACAAAGTTTCCAGGACATGTATGTATTGCAGATCTCAGCGGTGCATAGTTAGGGGAGGTGACTATTTTGAAGGACAGTAAGGTAACTTTCGTTAATATTTCATCAACGTTAATGTTTCAGGACTATTCACGGAACTTAAATGTCAGAGGTTGTATAAAACAAATATAATTTCAGAATAAATTTCTAATTTTAGTAATATTTTTACAAAATTTATAATCCTGACACAAAAATTCTTTTTTTCATATTCTGACAATAGGTAATACATTAAAAAAATCAAAATTAAATTGCTTTTATCGGTGGAGTTTAATTTCGACCAATGGAATAATTCAGACAAAAGCTTATTAACACAGTAATTAAATGTTATTTGATAAATAATTTTTATTATAACGAAATTGATATTAGCATGTTATACCGTCAACTAATTTCGCTGAATGAAAAGACATAATCAATTCAAAAGATGTTGCTAAATACTGTAATATAATATATTATTACTGGCTGTGTTCGAAGTGCGCAAGGAATGTTTCTATTAGTTTGTATTATGAAGTGGCATTTGGTGACATCCTTTGTATATTTATTAGAATATATTTATACTAGCTGGTATACCCGTTCTTAGCATAGGTGAATTGAAAATAAACAATACAGATTGCAGGATGAAGTTTTAATTTAATGTTGAAGATTGCAAATTAAACAAAACAAAAGCTTTTATATCTTAGGTGAACAAAATAACATATTTAGTCTAAAGTCTAAGAGCTCATAAAAATAATTTTTATTTACAACGTCCGTAACTCTCTTGTAGATTGATTTGTAAGAAGCCTACCTAGCTAATCTATAGCCAAAGTAACTTGTAACTGAAATTTTGACATAATAAGCTTAAAATAATGTAATAATTTATATCTAGATGTGTAATACGTTAATGTATTTCTGTTGTATTTATTTTATGTTAATCCTATATTCACAAACAGCATTCCTTACATTTATAATGGCAGTTGACTTATAAGCGAAATGTTGGTGATAGAGCTAGTTAGCATCATTTTGGTGACCACGTTGTAGCTTAGTGATTGGACGGAAGATATTGCCCAGTCTAGCGCCACCTGGTAGGGAATTACATCATCCATCAAAGCAGGGATAACGTAAAACCTCACAAAATGCACGTACATGCCAATTTTGATGATCGGTTGAACAGTGTTGGCGTGAAGCGATTTCATACATACAAACATCCATTTATATATATAGAGAGAGAGATATGTAGGAATAGAATAATAGATTCAAAATTAATAATTATTTGTCTGATATCTGAATTAAAAGAAGACTTTTAAATCTATAGGGAAATTATATTTTAAAAAAATCTATTTCTATGAAGAACATCTTCATCGGAAAAAATTTTCGTTATCTTTTAGTTCTGTGAAACTATTTTTCTCATTACATATTTCACGGAATTTCTATACACGAAATAAACATATTCTAATTGAAATGGCTTCTTTTCTGGGAATTCTGCAATTTCTTCTAGCACAGAAGAATTTCTTTCTTCTTTTTAAACCCTATCAAATCTCCCATTCATGTAGTTTGTTGCGAAAACAGCTAATTTGCTCTTTAGTTTCGATTTTCGAAAATAAGAAGACAAAAACTTCGTTCTGTATGTAAATTATTTTAGTTTTGTAGGATAACTAGGTGGCAACACCTATTCATTCCGTAGTACAAGATTCTTTGTTTAGTAAGATAAATCGTAGTGCGTGCAGGAATATTTTATCGTATTTCATTAACATACATCGTTTAAAAAAAAAGAAATTCAATTTTCCGATGAATGTGATAAAATTAATGATGAAACATACCGAAGTAATTTTTACTTAAATTGCGTTTTACATAAACTAAATAAATAAGAAATTCCGAATATATTATATTGTTATAACAAGAACAATTCAGATTACATTTCTTTCAATTTAAAATGATATAAAGGTATATAAAAGTCACCATGAACAACAAGTTAACATTTTTATAAAAGATATTTAAGTAAAATCTCTTACATCACCAGATCTATTTTTGTGAATCAGTTATGAATTAATTTCATGCAAACAGTCTTAATTAAGTTGATAAAATTAAAAAGTCATGTGACCAAAAATGTTGATTAGACATGAAGAATATGGATATGATGATGATTCTCTAAAACTTGTTATACAACAAAGGAGAATAAAAGAATAATAATACACTAAGAGATAAGTTAAGAGATTTAGTAAAGATTTCTCTCTCACCCTCTCCCCTGTCGCTATTTCATATAAATTTCTTTAATTAAAAAAATTAAATTTATAAAAAAGATAAACACAAACGCTTTTATTTATTTTCCGGTTAAAATAATACTTTTGAAAGAAAAAAATTTCTGTGTGTGCTTCTAAAAAGGAAAATTCTAGTTTTCCTATTTGGATATATCTATATATTTGTATAAGGATATTTTGTGTGTGTAAGGATAATTAAATTAGATCTAAAATTAAATTCCATATATAACACTTAACTTTTATTATCCGTTACATCTTCAATTAAGCACACAATTATTTCTCCGATGAGATGGTCCAAACAGAACACTTCTAATCCCAGATCATTATTTTTTTAGCCCATATGTCATCCTTAAGTTTCAAGTATAATTCCTAAGAAGGGTACTTAACACATCTGGACATAAGTGGTAAAACCACTTAGACTTCACTTGGCTCCGTTTTCTCTCAGCGTAAGGTCTGTCGATTGCTCGCTGAACAAAACTGTTTTTAAAAAAGCTTGGAGTGGACTTAAAACATCGACATATATTTATTAATAACTGTATTTATGTTATATAATGAATTAGTACGGATTAGTTCGGTGAATAAAAAAGCAGATGATATTAAATTATTCATTCTTATGTTTGTACTCGCAAAGAACTATTAGTTGCGAGATATACGATCTTATTTGTGAGTTAATTATGTTCTAAGAATGAAACAATAGTTGTATGGTATTATCTCTTAACAAACAAAAGGAGAGGATTCATACTGTTTCATAATTAATGATTTTGTTTCCTCGTAATCTTTTAGGTCGATCACTAATATAAACCAAAATATTGAGGCAACTTTCTCGCCTATTAACATCAATAAAATTTCGGATCTAAATTATTTTGGCACATATTTGCTCTTTCTACGGAATCAAAGACAGATTCTATGTTTCGTTTTTTCTTGGCACAGGTAGTACCATTATTTGTACAGCTTTAAGAAATTTATGTAATGAAGGAATATTCTTTCAACATCATAATATGTTGAATTTACACATTCTGTTTGGTGTTGCAAGCGTAACCTATGCAACTTGTTTTCATTGCACAACTGTGGTCGCAGGAATCTAAGACAAACTTCTTATCTTTTATAAATTCCGAGGATTTCAAAAGAATTTTTTTTAGTTCAGTGATTTTAAAAGTTGCCTCTTCTGTTTCACCGACTTCTTCTAAAATGACTAGCAAATCAACTTTTGCAACGTTTTTAAGTCATTATTGATCATAAACAATATTCAAGGGAAAAATCAAACTCAATTTTATCAGATAATTCCTTAAGTCTTCTGGTTCTCAGCGAAAAGTGGCAGCTTGATGATAAACTTTGAAATATAATAATTCCCAGAGTCCCTCTTCCGATCTTTTACAAAAGAATAATCTTTTTTTTTTTCAATTTTTTCGCTTGCGCTCCTTTTCTCTCGTTCATTTGTTGAAGTTGAGTGGTAGTGGGCTGCTTAACAGTAACATTTAAATAAAAAAAGAATAAAACTTCACGGGAAAAAGTATGCATGAAATTTTTACTTAAAGAAACACGCGCTTAAAATTTTTCAATTCAAAACTACACGAGCGTCACCGACCTCAGTACGATTGATGCCGATTGGAGCCGAGTAAACCCGATCTAACTTAACGCAGATGAATCTGACGCTTCATTTAAATTTACTTTTCAATTCAAACGCACCTAAAAGAAGAAGTTATCACTTCAAATACAAAACCCTTAGGTGAGTAATAAATGCATTATTTGTGCTCTAGCTGCCATAAATACATTCATAATATGTGGTAGATTAGAGAAAGATTCAATAATATCTTTCACTTTGAGAATTACGAAAATTAGATATATTGTTTCGGAATTACTACTAATAAAAGAATTTCAGAATTTCGAATAATGCTTTTCATTTTGAGATAGCGAATTTTTATCCTTAAATATGTTTGTTGTAAATCATCTTAATTTTAATTCTAACGCTTCTCCAACCAATCAGTTCATAAATTCATGAGATGTCATAGACACAAGATAAATACAACCACGTGTCTCCAGCTAATCAGTTAAAGTATCCGACTGCTTGCGACAATTTTTTTTTAAAAAATGGAGATATGGGGATTTTTGTTGTTGTTGTTTTTAGATTTGTTTTGTACATTTCAAGAAAAATATGCCAAAATTATGAAGAGAAAAAGAAAATATTATTACTAAAATGGGAATAGCATAAACGTGACTCATTATGTACTAAAAGTGTATAAAATTTTTTTCAATTTTTCAATTCTGATGTGTTGCTATGTTATTCATTTTTGAAATGACCTTCAAGATAAGAGATGTTTTAATTTTTACAAAACCTAGAACACTCCATCTTAGTTATTATATGGAATTGCTTAAAAAACATTGATTATATTCACATAAGGGACTGTAAATTTTGTAATAAAACAGTGATTGATAATTCTGAAGGGTAAAACACTTGTACTATTATACCGAACGTACACAAAAAATTTCAGTTAATTATTCTGAAAACTGTTTTAGCAATCTCTGGCACACCTTTGAGCAATTAAAAAAAACACATTTCGAGTAAAACACGTTTTAAAGTAATGGCACACATCTGCTTTGACTAAAACACTTGTAGTTTTTGTTCTAGTAAACTGAAAATCATAAACTTGGTATTTTTATGAAGCTAATAAGATGGTCTATAAAATAAAATCATAAAAAAAATTGTCAATTTTTGGCAAAATTCACAATTTTAGGGTAGTCGGATACTTTAAGTGCAGTCGAATGAAGGTGGAGAGAGTAACGACATCTCAAACTGTGCAATAAGGGGAAAAAATGGAGCTGATTTTTTATTTAGGAATCGCATTTGACTATTAGTTGCTTGTTAGAAGGTCGTGTTATGCCTCGTATTAGAAGACAAAAGGGCTACTAGCACGTGTATACATTCGATGACGGTAGGATTGAGGTTAGTCGAGAGTGCGTTTATCACTTCCCATCATTGTTATTCACAAAAGCCGGAATACGACTGTCATGGGAATATGGAATTGTTGGGTTCAGGAGGGTCATACTGAACGCAATACAGAATCTCAAAGGCTCCCACCACTAACGTTCGACAGGATTGACATGTTGCTAGGTCAACCTTGCAGAATCGTTCAGTCATCATGGACTTTAAGTCAGGAAGTGAACTTGATTGTAGCATGATCAGTATCTGCCCGGACAATGTAACAAGGTCTGGAGCAGTACAGACTGTTTGCACGGCGATCATTGTTGAAAAGCGACGAGACTAGATGGTGCTGCTCTGTAATTCCAGACCTCTGTTTTGTTATAAGTAAGAGCTCAGTGGCAGGTAACCTACCGTTTTGTACAGTTGAAATCTGTAAGTGAAAGGCTTGTTGCCCTAATAATACTACCTAAGTATGTACCAAATATGTTTTGTTTTTGTTTTTAACTATTTGTGTCGTCTCGTAATAAATGTTAGCTAAAATACAAGAAGAGTTGTCTTAATGTGATTTGATAAACCCCCAGACTTAAGGTATCCGACTACCCTAAAATTGTGAATATTGACAAAAATTGACAATTTTTTTATGATTTTATTTTATAGGCCATCTTATTAGCTTTATAATACCAAGTTTATTATTTTCCGTTCTTTAGAACAAAAACTACAAGTGTTTTAGTAAAAGCAAATGCCATTACTTTAAGCAATATGTCATACTTTAAAACGCGTTTTACTCGAAATGTGTGTTTTTTTTTTTGAAAATGCTCAAACGGGGACAGCAATTGCTAAAACAGCTTTGAAAATGTACAAAAAATAACATAAATGGGGCCCATTCTGTACCAAAAGTTTATGAACAAATTTTCAATTTTTCAATTCTGATGTGTTGCTATGTTATTCATTTTTGAAACGACCTTCAGGATAAGGGATATTTTAATTTTTACAAAAACTAGAGCACTTCATCTTAGTTATTATATTGAATTGCTTAAAAAAACATTGATTATATTCACATAAGGGACTGTAAATTTTGTAATAAAACAGTGATTGATAATTCTGAAGGTTAAAACACTTGTACTATTATACAGAACATACACAAAAAATTTTAGTTAATTATTCTCAAAACTCTTTTAGCAATCGCTGGCACCTATGAGCATTTAAAAAAAACACATTTCGAGTAAAACACATTTTAAAGTATGACATCTTGCTTTAAGTAATTTGATCTGCTTTTAGTAAAACTCTTGTAGTTTTTGTTCTAGTGAACGGAAAATAATACACTTGGTGTTTTTATAAAGCTAATACAATGGTCTATAAAATAAAATCATAAAACAATTTGTTAATTTTTGGCAAAATTCACAACTTTAGGGTAGTCGGATACCTTAATGTGTTTCGCTGTTACTAACTTTTGCTTTTTGCAGAAACTTTTAAAAATAAAAATTTGTCAAAAATAATAACGTATATAGGTAAAGAAATTGAAAAGGATTTAAAAGTACATGTATAATATAATAATTTTTTTAAAAGATTAAAAAAATCTTACTAATTGAACAATTTTACTTAGTTATAAAATTCAAATTTTTATCTAAATTTTTCAAGTAGAACAAGTACAAATCTAACGTTAGTTTTGAATTCAATGGAGAACACGTGCTTGCATATATCACGTGACCCTTATGTAACAAAATTATACCCATAAAATAAGATTATAATATCTTTATATATATATATATATAAATGGATGTTTGTATATATGAAATCGCTTCACTCCAACACACCGTCCAACCGATCACTATGAAAATTGGCATGTATATGTATTTTTTGTGGAGAATGTTTTTGTGCTATCCTCTTTGTTACATCTCCCCACCAGGTGGCGCTACAGCATATCAACTTCTGCTTCGTTCAATCAATCGCCAAGTTGCCAACGGGGTCGCCAAAAATGACGCCAACTTGGCTCTATCACCAACATTTCGCCATGTTTCCATTGAATCGCCATTATAATGTAAGGAACGGCGTTGCTTGCGAATATTATAATTTTAACATAAAATAAATACAACTTAAAGCAATGTTGACGTATTACACATCCAGATATAAATTATTTACACTATTTTAAGCGTTCATTACACAAAATTTGTAACAATGTGTTACTTTTGCTGAGGAGATTAGCTTAGGAAGTGTTTTCAAAAATCGACCCACAAGAGAGTTACGGGGCGTTATAAATGAAAAAAGAATCCTTTTTATCAGCTATTAGACCTTCAGAATTAAAATTTAACAAATATGTTTTTTTTTGTTCAGCTGAGATATGCAAAAAGCTTTTTTTGTTTAGTTTACAATTTACTTAAAATTAACTCACTAAAAACTTCTTTATTCTTCAATCTGTATTGTTTAATTTTTTAATTCACCAACGGGTATATCAGCTAGTAAAATTATAATATCCTTCCTAAAAGACAGTCTAATCTATTGGATTTTCGGAAACGTTTATTTTTTTGAAAAACAAGTTACCTTCTTTTTATCGGTTGTTTTTCAATCATCTTTAACACATCTTCTCTGATAAAAAAAAATCTGGCGAAATATGTTTCTAAAAATACCCAGCCACAAATGCATTACTTCAAAATTTTCACTGATAGAAAGAATATGTCTTTTATTTACTGATTCAATCAAAAACAATTTTGGTCGTAACTTTTTTCCTTTCTTTTCTTGTCGGAGGAAGACGAAAAATAAGGCTTTCAGTTTCTTCTTTGAAGAAAGCATTGTGTTGTCGTTTAAAATTAAGATGAATTTTTCTCCCTGTATGTATTACATTTACTTTTAAACACAAAACGTTTTATTGAAAAATTATGATTCTTTTGACGTAGGAACAAAAGTGATATTGTGCAAATACAAGCAAATAATTGTTAAATTTGTCACATAATTAGCTAGGTACATTAAAAAAAGAAATTTGTCATCATATATATTATTTCCTTTATAATTCAGAGTTTTCCAGGCTTTTTTGTCTCATAGACCCCTTGCTATGTTTTTCAGTTTGGAGTAGACTCCTGCTTACCTAATATTGAATTTTTGAAAATTTATAAATTTAAATGTCTTTATGACAGCTAGTATAGAGCTACTTACTTTAAAATTAAACTGTAGTGTATAGCGTTTAAAACTTAAAAACATATTAATTAATGCAAAATTTAACGAATGCATAAATTTACTGATCAACAAGCAAATGCTTATTATGGGAGGGATGAATTTGGGGCCTTCAATAACAAATTTTCAACATTTGGTATCAATCTTGTCAGGTTTAACCCTAAATATCCTCTATTAGTAGTGTCCAGTTTTTTCTTTTTCTATTTTGGAAATTGACGACCACGGTGAAACTTCTTTTCACCATGAAAAGCAATTAAAAACTTCCGCACGATATTCCATAATTCGGGACAAGTAACAGGTTTTCCTTTTTAACGCCAAAATTTCTAACATCCGTTTCTAAATTTTAATCTTTGTTCGTACTTTTTACGATCAGTTCCTATTGTAATGTGACATTTTTTTTTCAATGTGACCCTATGAATTAATTGCCTACTGTAGTATTACCATAGACAAAGCATTCTCAAACCTAGTTTCAAAATCTGAATAAAGTGTATTTAAATGTTGAAGGTAGGTTAATAGGTCCTGGAAGATTATTTGTGAAAAATTGAGAAAATTCACGACCTCCAATGTTATACTGCTTCAACTTAATTCTGGAAAGAAACGCTTAAATATGATCCTTGTTTTAATAAAATTTATGCCATCACCTTATTAACCTCCTTAAATTTAGTAAATAAATATGTCAAATAGGTGAAATCTGATTTCCACGTGATTAAACTTTCTTTTGAAATTAAAGTAACGATATGGTTTAATGAGAGCTGCTATCATAGACCCTCTTTTACTCCTCATGTACCCCCAAATTATTTTTTCGCTTACATGGATCCTTTGCAGGTCGTCATAGACCCCTTTGGGATTCACTGCTTTAGTTGAAGCAGTTGATATGGTTTTTGTGACAAAACCAATTAAAATGTATAAATTAAAAATCTTACTTTAATAATTATTTCCCTTCACTTCTAATTCCATTTGAGAAGAATCTGGGCATTTAATGACGTTGTATAACTACATATTATTTTCAAAGTCCTAGCACTAGATTTTCGATTCTATTGAAACACAAGCTTATAGCCCAGCGTTTCTCAAACGGGGGGGGGGGGGGCGGGATAACTCTACGAGGAAGGCGCAAGCATATTAGAAATCGAAAACAAAAATATTTTTTAAAAAATTATTAATTTCTGAAAGTAAACACACAAAATACATTTTGACATAACAAAAAAAAATTAAATACACATTTATATACGCATTGCTATTATATACTTATAAATGTATCAGTATTGCACATTGTACTTGATAATTAATTTAACAATACTAAGTTAAGAACAAGTTTAATAATTACCAGTCATACCATGGTCTTGTCATATATAAAATTATATACAAAAATTAACTCTTATTTTGACAATTTGTACGGTTTATAATTAATCGCAAAACTGATGATTAAAAATGCCACGATTCGCTTCCCAAAGCCACCGCTTTCTATGTAGGTGCTAGCGTTTGTGATGTATTGGGAGAGGCAGTGGCGTAAAGGAAAATAGTAATCCCCCCCCCCTGCAAAGTCAGGTTTTGTGCACCATGCCGAATCTTATAAAGGGTACGTACTTGGCGTCAGTCAGACTTTGGACTCCTAGAGTCTTGCTCCCCCCTCCCCCGCAATGTGGGGGTGTACGTTACACACCTCTGGAGAGAGAGGGGAAGAAAAGGAATAAATAAGCAAATTCTCTGAAAGAAGTAAATCTTTTGCACTGTCAAGGTATTTTGTTATATTCCAAAGCCTTCGGAATAATTTTACGCATAGCAGTACACAGAAAACATCCTATTTTGCAAAGACGTATATATATATATATGGGGGGGGGGCAATTAACGCTTTGTCTGAGCGAGATGTTTATATACTTCTATGGTACTTAAGAGGTTTAAGTCGTATCGTAGCTATAGGGTCAAAATATAGTATTATTGAATTCAATACATTGTTTTTGTATAGAGGGGTGAGGGGGGCAAGTTGAAAAATATGATTGAATAATGGGTCGCAAATATTGAAAGTTTGAGAAGCACTGTTATAGCCACTCGCCTTCTGATTTAAAAAAAGTGCAGGGCTTGAATTTCTAGAACATATGCATATTTTTTTTTTCTTTTTGCATTCTAGCAATTTTTTTGAAAGTCGACTTCCGTAAAGTATGGTGGCTGCGGTGGCCGAGTGGTCTAGGCAACGGATCATGGCTAGCGTGTCATGAGTTCGATCCTAGTACCACTGAAGATCCGCCGTGTAGGGGCGTGATGCACGTTAAATATGTCGAGAGCTCAAACGTCCTCCCGTTGGTGTGGTAGTTAGGAGAGGGGGTGCCAGCTCAGGTGTCGTCCGCGTCACTTGACTATGGTTCAAAATTACGCGGACCGTCGCCAAAAGCCCTCGTGTTGCTAATCAGTGCGACGTTAATATTCTCTCACTCTCCGTAAAGTATGTTTTTATCGAATTTCTACTCAACTAAAGAAACATGCTCACCAAATTTCTATAGGTGTAATAGTTCAAAGAAGAAATTTTTTAATCTATTAGTTTCTGTAACCCTTGACCTCCTCACCGAAGTCGATTTCCTCGAAATTCGTTCTTAGCGAGCAAGGTAAGAAACATGTTTGTCAAGTTTCAAGTCATAGGGACCTAATAATTCAGAAACGGATTTTTTTGTCTAAATGATCCCATAACTCCCTTGGAAAATTGATTTCTGCAAAACCCGTTCTTATCGGATCTTTACTTAACAAAAGAAACACTTTTACCATATTTCATATCTATATTTATAATAATTCAAATAATGAGTTTTTTTGTATCTATAATGGCTCTTTAATCCCGCTTAGGAGTCAATTTCTGCAAATCCCGTTCTTGGTGGATCTCTGCTTACGGAAAGAAACATGCCTACCGAATTTCAAGTCTGCAGGTCTAATAATTCTAAAGATTTCGTAATGAGGGATTGAACGAAGATTAGCTTTTCAACAAAATGTTGTTGTTAATAATGCTACCTTATCGACATGTGCCAGATCGATGCCCACGAAATTCATCATGGCAAAGGGCTAGATTCTACGCCTGTCTAGCCTTGAGCACCATGCAGGTGACAGTACGTTTTGGCTCGTTTCCGCCCCAATCTTGAGAGAGAACACCCTGGGGTCGGCTAGGGCCTTCCACCTCTCTTCCCCTTCTATCACCTCACAAGAGGATTCGTGGCTCAATGGCTATTTAGAGTACCCTCATGCCACGAAGGCACTATACATTCACAAATATCCATGCCAAGTATACGGGATTCGTACCCGGGGCCTTACGGCACCGCAGTCATCGTCGCTAACCACTATATCGGATGGGAGGCTTTCCCCAAAATACAGAGATGTAAGGAAAACCAAATATAGTACAAATTATTTTTCCATTTCACATAACACTACAAATTTTATTCTGGAATAATATATATCTTTGCAATCTCAAAGTAAATGAAAGGTGAATCAATCATTTTCATGAATATTTCCTGCCATTGTTACCCTTTTTGACTTTGAAGTATTCATTCCATGTTAAAAACCTGTATTAAAATAGTACCAGTTATTAAAGAAGTTAATTTCCTCTCATGTATTTGACATTTTATTTTTGTTTTATACACGAATAACACTTCATATCGCTAATAAAAACACATATTTAAACTGTCCATTTGAGTAATATTTCAGAATCTTATTATTAGTAAAACCATTAGTCATTTTTAATACTACCTTCCCGCTTCCAATAAAATGTTCAAAGTTCCGTAGTTTCTACATTAATTTTCCGCAGGTATCATTCATTTTAGATTTAAGATAAATTACAACGATTTTATAGTGTTTTATGATAGTTATACAGTGTTGATGGATTTATTTTTCAACACGGTTACGAAATGACATTCGTTAAGAAAATTGATTTCGCTACGCTACAAAATTGAGAAAATTAAGTCACATGTTATTTCGTAAAAAAAAGTCTTAGTTCTTATTTAGATTTCTGATAAGTCATCACGGTACTTTAAAATTTACCTTGAGAAAAGAATTACTTTTGAGAGGAGAAAGAAAGTCTTTTCTCTTGTTTGACATCCATTTTGGAGAGTTACTATGGAAACGTTTCTGTGTAAAGAAATATTATTTAATTAAAAATCCCAGAAGAGAATATCGTAAGTGAAAAAAGTTACGAGAAATATTGAAAAAACCGTACTGATTACATTTGATACATGGAATAAAGACATATATCGCGTTAGATTTTTAGTGTCAATTTTTTCAAGTGAAAATTATACAACGATGAAGGTAATTGCCACTAAGAAGCCTGCCTTTTATGAAAGATGTTTTTTTTTTAAAGAAATGGTTTTTTTTCTTAAGGATCACAAGTTCGGTTTACTGTATTAATTATATAAATAATTTAATTTATCCAATAGTTTTAACTTCATTATCATAACATGATCGCTATATTTAAAAACACCACGTTACTAAAAATTACTTAAGCATATACCTTTTTTTTATTGCTGAATACTTCAAATTCTGTGGGATTTAGTATTCTGAAAGTATGCCATTTTAATTTTATTACCTGGAAAATATGTCAAGGTTTATTCGTATTACTTTTTAGACTCATTTTCAATATATGTTCTCTTCTTTAAAAGCGAAAAGTTGCAAGGTATTTTTTAAAATACAATTTTAGAATAAAACTAAATTGAAACAATTTAGAACAGCTCACGAATTGTAAAGAATTGTGAGAGTATACGAAGAAACGCTGAAATGAAAATTATTAAATTCTATTATAAGGATTCGTAAAATATTTGTGGAATACAGCCAAAAATAAAAGCCTAGTTCGAAATAAAGAAGAAAGGCAAAATATACTCTTAAAAATAACACAGATAGAATTCAGTCTATATATTTTCACATCTAAAATTTAAAAAACAGGATAAATTCATACGGTACTTTTTCAAATTAAAAAATATCGGAACACTATTATAAAATTCTGATTTCATAATTCTATAAAGAGCAGTGCATTTTAATATACAATTCTTTCCTTCTTGAATAAATCCATTTCTACTGTATATAATGCGTTTTATATTTTATGTCCTATATTGTAATGCTAATTTTATGCTTAACTGTGCATGTTAAAACACAAAACGGCATATTTGAAAAACATTTCAAAACTTTAAGAATTCAGTATGAACAAGTAATATAAAAAAATTTTAAGTCAATTCCTACTTAGGTCAGCAAAGAAAAATTTGTTACTTTTTTTATGAAATAATTACTATTAATATAAATATGTATATACATATGATAGAATCACAATATTAAGTGGTAAAATATAAAGCGATTTTCCTTTCTATATATGGTGTTGGACTATTATTTTTGTTTGTTCCTTTTTATTCGTTAATTAAATTTAATTATTCCAATAAAATAGTGAAAAGAAACCCCAATCTCAGAAATTAGGTCATCCCAGGTGGAATTCGAACCCGCAACCTTTGAATTAGAAGTCTAATGCGCTATCTATTGTTATTGTTTGTTACTATTTATTCAGTAATTAAATTTAATTAATGAATTAATATTTGAAAAAACTTTAATAACATCAAGTGTCATTCCCTACAAGTTTTAAAAAATGTATTTGAACTTGAGGGGAGGAATAAAAAGTATTTTATCAACGATTGAAAATTTGAACAAAATATATATATACATAAATAAATATACGGTGAGTGAACTAATAGTAGGAATTGAGAAATGTATATAAAGATGTGTGAGTGTAATAACCCCACACTAATTTTAATATTATATTTTTAGAGTAAAAAATGTTTCACTTGTTTGGGTTTCCCTTTCATGATTTTCGGTCGAGACGGACTTAAATTTAATGAGAAGGAGAAAATGTATGAGGGAGATATATTAAAAAGTTGTAAATGTTGAAGATAAAATAGATTTCTGAAGTAAGAACTTTGATTATTTCTTTAAGTTTCTATTCAAAAATATTTTAAACATTGTAAGCTGCATTCATTATTTATATTTATTACGTACACGCTAAAATAAACAAAATGCACGTGGTCAGAACGGGGATAGAGTCTAAAGTTTGTAATATACGATGCTCCGGATCTTAACACATTGGTCAAACACAATATAATAGTCTTTTTGACATCTCATGTTTGATATAATAGAGTAAAAATTAGAAAAAGAAACTTACAAAATTGTTCATCGATAATATCTTTGGCTTACTTATAATATTATCAATACAACAAAAAATCAACTCAGTAGAAAGGTGATATATATGCAAATATCTGGAACATAACGTTAGAGATGACGTGAAGGGATTCAAAACTCGTACAGACAGAGAGCGTAATGCAAGGCAATTTAAAAAAAAGAAGTAGGAAACAGGCATTTTCAGGTATTTGCTGTTCTTGAATTGTACAGTCAATATGGCTGCAAGAAACCACTAGGACGCCTTTACACGTCTTAGATTATTCGGAAAACTTGAGAAAGAATAGTTTGATGAGTGTTGCTCAAGAATTTTGATTAACGAAATAACTGTATCATGAGCTTAGAAAGGACCGGTACAGCAATAAGAAATATTGGGGGAAGGAAAATAACGACAATTAACAGCCGATATGCGAAGAAAAGTAGTCCGTGACTAGATTAATGTTACTCAGCAGCTGAGTACCATAACTGGACAACAAATGTTCCGATTTATTATGGCCAATTGCCTCCGTAGAAGGGGCCTATTCGTTTGCCGACCAGATCCCTACATACCACCAGTGGCGTAGCGGAGAACATTAGGCTCCACCCCCCACTCCCCTGCAAAGTCAGGTTTTGGGCCCCTAGCCTAAATACGTACTTGGCGTCAATCAGACTTTGGGCCCCTAGAATCCCTGGGCCCCCCACATTGCGGAGATTGCAGGGGTGTACGCTACGCCACTGTATACCAATGGTAAAAGCCCATTGGCGGGCATCGTTTACACTGGCGTAATAAGCTCATAAGTGAACATCTCATCAATGGAGTCACATTTTCTTTACAAATGAGAATATTATCAGTCTAGGAAGCGATTCGCAGAACCGGTTGATGCAGAGAAAGGTAGGAACATGTTATCATCCCACTAACATCAAGGAAGAAAGTCCCTTGGGATGATCCTAGCATACTTATATGGGAAGTCATTATAATAAATGGAAAGAGGGAGCTCCCTATTTTCAAGAGAGGTTTGTCTAACAGAAATCATTACGGTGATGAAGCTATTCTCCTTTACATACATCTATTCCGAGGTAGCTTAATATAAATTTTGCTTTTACGGACAACATCGCCAAGCCACCAAGGTCCCATGCTGTTAAGGAGCTTCGAAAGTGAAAATGTTGTATGTAGAATGTATTGGCCAAAGTGCATTCCTGATTTAAATCCTACTAACATGTATGTGAGGCTTTTAAAGACTCTTAGTAAAACGATCGAATCTTTCGCAGAACATTTGATAACTGACAATTCCCTTTGCAGAATAGGCCCTCTTACCTCAAGAACTACTGGATTATGGAACTGTTGGTGTTGAGCACAAAAAAAATGGCGCGACGCAACTATTACAGTTAGAAGAAGCAATATTTCTTATTACGTAACCTGTGGTTCATTCTAATTCATTCAAAAAATTCCACAAAATATATAGTTTTAGTAAATTGCCGTACAGCCTTTGTAATTTGCTGAAAGTAATCATTCAAAACAAGAACTGAATATTCTGTAACTCTGCTAGTCTTAACTATCCAAAGGATAAGAACAAAATATCCAACATTTAGGTTTAGCTCACAGATTTAAATGTGCACTTTGATTCGTCATGTGTAACTTCAAATAATTCAGAAGACTAAATTTAAAAAACTCGTGTCACATACATTAATAATGTGTGCACTCATTATTTTCTTTTGAATGAAACATTTTTAAATAGAAATAATCTCCTTTCTAATTATTAAGAAGGAAAATTCAACAGTCTCTTCTTAACTGTACCAATCACCTTATATTCGTATTTAATAAGTCACATATCGTATAAACACATGTCATCATAGAGAAATATTCATCTTTGAAGATTCTACAATTGCTGTATTTAAATAGATGCTGTCTACCTATAAGATCCACTTATGTAGCCTAAATATGTTCATGATATCACTATGAGAATACTGACTTTTCTATCTGAATAATGGCTGAGGTAGCCTAGTGGTCATGATCTTAAACTTGTGACAAGCGTTGTTGAGACACGGCTTTGAGTCCTGATTCCACTAAAGATCCGCCGTGTAAAAGGACTAAGTTAACTTTGTCGTGGCTCAAAGTTCTTAGGTTGACGAGGTGTAGGAGACTGGAGTCCTCGTCACTGAATGTAATTCAAAATTACAAGGTCCGTTGCTGACATCCATAGCGATATTTTAGAGGAAGGATGGGATTTAAGTCGATCGCGATCGACCTGTGGATCATTAAGACATTTTGGAGTGACCGCCTTTACAAAGACCTGAGATACGCATACTAAAAGGAACCTATTAAGGGAACATAGACGCCAGACTGGAGAATTTGCTTTTCACTATCGATGCGACTGTCTTTACTTAAGCAAATGATTCGATAAATGTATAGATAACGCATGCACCTTCATTGGAAGCGCACAATGACACTAAAAAAGTTCACTGCTGCTGAAGGAAGAAAAAAAAGCGATCACTGCGAGGCCAGCCGTATAAATGAATTTTTACCACACGTCGACTGAAGGAAAGAATAAATGTTGATGATTAGTTCTTTCCGCCACAGCACGAGCTAAGCATTTAGACGTCATCCCCCAACACGCGCTTTCACGAGATTGGGTTCCTGTGTTGATGTATGTCCCGCGATGGCATGGGACTCGGTCGCGAACAAATTAAGCACATATATCGGTTTCAGATTCATCAGTTCACGTATGTTCTCTGCTCGCCGTATTAAATATATCCCCGCTCCATTGTCTAGCAGTCGCTCCTAGTTGTTCAAGCATTCAACTTGAAATTTTTGTGCTACTTGTGTTTTTGAAGTATAAAAATAGTATTCTGTCATATTTTAAAAGAAGACTACAATGTCGAAAATAAGAGTTAAAAAAGGAAAACATAAAATTTTAACACAGACTGGGCACACCTACGCCACTGGGTGGACCATAACATCTTAAAAACATTAGAAGTAGCCCGCCTATTGGAAAAGTCTGTTCACCTCCACTTTAGAGAGTGTGACGCTAATAAACACTCCTTCGCTCGTTATATGAATTAAAATTTTTCCTTAAAGGATGATTACATTCATTCTTAATAAAAATGTTTACATCAGTAGCGCAGTTTAAACAGACATTGTACAATTTTAAAAATGGAAATTTCTCATTAGAGAGAGAGAAAAGAATATTAGGTTGGTGAATTAGTGTATTACTCATAAGTATTTTCATCTCGAAATAAACTACTAAACCTTTTTTCATTCAGAAAATATCTTTTCAAACACGCTTTCAATATATATATACTTAAAGTAAAAAACATTTACTCCGAAGAATAGTTCCACAAAAGGAAGAATAAATTCATTTAAGAGTTTATTCCACACACAGAAAAATTTGGAGCAAATAAAGTATTTACTTTAAATGGAATGAATATATTTGGAACAAACTTAACAATGAAAAACATAAATATGTTTAAAATAATTAAATAAAGTATTTTCAACTCTGTTTATGACAGCTATTACACGAACAGTTATAATTACTTACCTCAACTCTACTGGCACTGAGTTCGGGTTGCCATCCATAATTGCAGTAGTTACGCTCTCCTCTTAGTAGTTTAGGTATTGCAGTTTTCTTGAGAAATTTATGAAAACAAAGCAAACATTTCCCGAAATGCAACTAGTCTTCTCGTCTCTGAAAGAAATCGATTAACGCCTTTTGCTGAATTTTGGCTCGCCTCCTCGCTACGCATCCAGAATAAATAAATAAATAACAAAAAAAACAGGAAAAGAAAAAACTCTAGTTGAGATCCAATACATCAACCTTGCCTTTAGTGCTGAATATCTCTTTTTCTGGAGTATTTTCCTTTTAGTATTTTTAGTTGTCGTTTTTACTTAATCTCGTAGAATGTTGTTTCTTCTTCTTGCTCTAACGGAAATCCGTAAAATGTTTTGATGTTGTCTTTAAAGGAAAGGTGTCTTGAAACGTTTGCCTAAGTCGATAGGCAAACCTTTTCAGGAATTATATCAAGCAATTGCTCTGGTATTGATAAAAGGGTATTTGATGTATACTGGAAAATATGTGTGTGTGTGTAAAAAAATAAAAAATACATTTTTAAAAACATAAAAGAATAAAAACAACCCAAATGCAAAAAATCACAAAACAATAGATGAAGTATTTTAAAGGAAGAAAAGTAGTACACACAATTAAACAAAAATTGAAAAAGGAACCCAGCGAGATAAAAAGCCATTTCGGATTTAGTACCAAATAATAATTGGATTAAAGTTTAATGCTATTGTAAAGTACTAAATGTACTTTATATATATACAGGATGTCCAGCCTTAATGTGACCCAATAGCTAATTCCCGAACCGTTCGGTTTAGATATGCACTTCCAATTTGAAAAATGATTAAAAAAAGGTAAAGCATGTTTTTACGTGCTTTTCAAACCAAAAAACCCATTTGCAAAAAAATTACAAAAATTAATTTTTTATACGGTCTCCAGGTCCTATAACTTATATTTAGGAAAAGATGCAGTACACAAAAACAAAGTAAACACAAAAAGTTTCATTTTATTACGATAAAAACTGGCCGAGTTATGGAACTTTGAAAATCACATATTTTATCCATTTTCTCCTCTAGTTTCAAGAAGCTAGTAAGGGGCCGTCTCCAAAGTGAAATTAGTTGGAACTCTGCCAGGAAACTTTCGCTCTTGCTTGTCACTTTTATGTAAATCGTTTTTAAATTTAAAAGCTTACGTTAAGAATACAATAATTGAGTACTTAAGAAACAAAATTTATTCGTGTACGTGTAAAACATAGGAAAAATAAAATATTTTGGACGAAGAAAACATTTTAAAAGCAGTTCCAAAAAAATAGACTTATATGCTGCGGCTTCAGTCTGATTTGCTGCGTTTTTGCTGATCATGACGAACGTTAAAAATCTGTTGTGTAGTCGCTTGCAATTGCATACAGTCGTATTCTAATATTACGAATTCTAGTAAGGGACAACGATATGTATACAAATGAAGAATACTGCATGTACTGAATGTACTGCATCTTTTTCTAAATACAAATGATAGAACCTGTGGACTGTATAAAAATTTAATTTTCGTAATTTTTTTGTAAATGAGTTTTGGGTTCGAAAAGCACGTAAAAACATGCTTTACCTTTTTTTAAAACATTTTTCAAATTGGAAGTGCATATCTAAACCGAACGGTTCGGAAATTAGCTATTGGGTCCCATTAAGGCTGGACACCCTGTATATATATATATATATATATATATATATAAAGTACTTTTAGTGTTTGCAACGAAATCATAAATCTCTTCATAAATTTTAATTAAGTTAATCTTTGTTTATTCATTTAAAATATGTGTGACAGCATTTTAACCCTTTATCAATCGCATTATGATTTACAGCAATTTTTTTCGTGCTATTTATTTTTTAAAATTACATTAAAAATTATGGGATACACAGAAATTTTAAATACTCAGTTTTTGGAAGTTTAAGAAGAAGTTTGGAAGAAAGAAAAAAAAAAAAAAAAAAAAAAACTAATTAATTAAATTGGTACTTTAAGTTAAAGAAGAAGTTTGGAAGAAGAGCTAATTAATTAAATTGGTACTTTAAGTTTAAGAAGAAGTTTGGAAGAAGAGCTAATTAATTAAATTGGTATTTTAAGTTTAAGAAGAAGTTTGGAAGAAGAGCTAATTAATTAAATTGGTACTTTAAGTTTAAGAAGAAGTTTGGAAGAAGAGCTAATTAATTAAATTGGTGCTTTAAGTTTAAGAAGAAGTTTGGAAGAAGAGCTAATTAATTAAATTGGTACTTTAAGTTTAAGAAGAAGTTTGGAAGAAGAGCTAATTAATTAAATTGGTGCTTTAAGTTTAAGAAGAAGTTTGGAAGAAGAGCTAATTAATTAAATTGGTACTCAAAGTTTAAGAAGAAGTTTGGAAGAAGAGCTAATTAATTAAATTGGTGCTTTAAGTTTAAGAAGAAGTTTAGAAGAAGAGCTAATTAATTAAATTGGGTGCTTTAAGTTTAGGAAGAAGTTTGGAAGAAGAGCTAATTAATTAAATTGGTACTTTAAGTTTAAGAAGTTTGGAAGAAGAGCTAATGAATTAAATTGGTGCTTTAAGTTTAAGAAGAAGTTTGGAAGAAGAGCTAATGAATTAAATTGGTGCTTTAAGTTTAGGAAGAAGTTTGGAAGAAGAGCTAATTAATTAAATTGGTGCTTTAAATTTAAGAAGAAGTTTGGAAGAAGAGCTAATTAATTAAATTGGTACTTTAAAGTACCAGTAGTATACAGAGGTGTAAAATATTCCCATAATACAAAATAACCGAATGACTTTTTTAACTCTTAAAAATGCTGAATAACCAGAGAACACTAATGTTTTACTGCACGAAGCATTTATTTTGGAAAATTATGAATTTTTTAAAATATATGTAATTTTTTTACAAGTAAAAACAGGTTTTAGACGTCATCTTAATTTAAGGATATTCAGAGAAACAGTTTTCCTTTTCATTAATATACAAAAATACATAACCCGTTGTAGATTTTGAGTGAGGTTTCGAGTGAATGTTGTTACCCCACTTCATCCTAGGGTAGGAATTCCTGCATTTTCTGAACATGAACTACTCCCCCCCCCCCTGAGTCTTGTTCAGTCTCTTGGTCGTCTTCTAAAGAATCTAATGAAATTTTTAGCAGATTATTTGCTGGGACTTTTTCATCTGAAGAATCATCTGTTAGTGCATCACTGCTCTTTCAGATGGTAGGTTCTATAATAAATCCAAAACTTATTGAAGTCTAAGAGAGAGAACTTTTTTCCTGGCAATTCTAAGAACAGAGGGAAGAAATTATAATACTTTGAAAACCTCCTATTATTGTTGAATATAAGTGTTACACACAAAGAAATTAAGATGTTAATTCTTGAATAAAGGATAGATATTTCATTTATATGTGCCAAAAAAAAAAGCCCAGATTCAAATTCTAACATTTTTTGAAAACGTTAAAAAACAATACAAATGGAAGATAAATAATTTTATATAAAAAGAAATACCGAAAAAGCATAACTTTATTGCACTTTAGTAGTGGTGCTACAACACAACAAAAAACAATAAAAAATTTCACGGACGAAAAATAAACAATAAGTTCTTTCTCTAACATCCAGTGTACTGGTGGTACTTCTAAGTACCCCAAAGTTATTCAACTGTAAAATCAATAAAACGCACTGTTCATTAAAATAAATAGTCAAATCGTTTTATAAGGTCTTAACTAACATATAAAAAATAAGATCTTTTGACATTTAACTACTTTTGCAGAGTAAAAATGACAAGCTTGGAAATCTGATCAAAATGGCTGCTGAAAACGCAACTTAAGTTTTAAAACTACTCGCCTCCTATGCCAAAATACTCATCATAGAACCTGTGTACATGTATCCAGAAGAGGGAATTAAAAAATATTCCTGTTAAGTATCGTCAGAGTATTCGTAAAAATAGTTATTCTATTTAATTTCAAAGTGGGTGGTACTTATAATACCGTCGGTAGGTAAAGACTAACTAATTTATAAATTTAAGTTTATAACTTGGTTTTTGTCTATTAAATAATGTGCTTTTTTGATACAGGAAGCACATTATAGATTTTTAAATCTACTTCTATTTTAAATAATAAATAGGGAATTATCATACATTGAATAGTGAGAAGAATGGAAAATGTTCCAAAAATAAACCTCATTTATTCTCTGCTTCCCCTCTTTTAGTATCTTGAATTTATCTTTTTATCAATAGTTGCTATACAAATTATATGAAGTCATACACAGAATTAAGAGTATAAGTTTTGAAAATAAAATTAGTATGTTATCCGTTTCCATTCTATCTCTGTGGTGAGTTATTTTAGAAATCTTGCAAGTCAGTATAGAATGATGAATGCCATTTTGACTTTCAATATTATCTAGTTTGAAGTAATAATATGAAAATAGTTAACATTCTAACTTATATATTAATTACATATTGTAAGTTTTATAAATACAGGGTTTATCAAAATAACGGAAACACCCGTGAATAAAAGTGACATTTTGAATACGCTTCGAAAGCATTAAAATATAATAATAGCTACCAGTTTTTTTTAATAAATAGAAATGTACATATTCTGGTAGTATGTGGTAGTTTTATTAAAGTTTTGTAAGGTTGGATTTCTTTTTCAAAAGCGTAAAATGTCAGACCTTTCAGATTTTCAAACAGGCCACATTGTAGGATCCCATTTAGCTGGAGCAAGAGTGACCGAAACATCCCATCTTATAGGCGTTTCTAGAAGTACGGTGTCTAAAGTAATGACAGTATACACACAGAGTGGCTGAACTAGTTCGGCAAAGCAAAATAGAGGGAGGAAAGAGAAGCTCAGTGAAAAAGAGACCGATGAGTATTGAAGCGGATTGTAATGTCTAAAAAGAGAACAACTGCAGCAAAAGTAAACACAGAGCTTAATCAGCATCTGGATTCTCCAGTGTCATTGATTACAGTTAGAAGGAACCTTCAAAAATAGAACAATTATGGCAGAGCACCAATTTCCAAGCCACTTGTCGTAGATGTTAATGCCAAGCGTTGTCTGCTGTGGTGTCACACTCACAAAATCTGGTTGCTTCATAAGTGGAAGAAAGTTTTGTTGTGTTCTTCCCGAAGGGAAGGAATGAAAGTTTCCAGAGCTTGAGACAGGTTGGACTTCTACACAATAGATGGTGACACTACCTCTCTCCACCTTCACAATTTAGGCATGGAACTGGAGGGGAGGGAAATATTCTGTATCTCCCTACACCTGACTCTATGACCACCCACAAGACTTTCAGACCCACTGATTTTACGAGCCTTTACTCCGTGTGTACTCGGAGGGTATTTGGTGGCATCGGGCATCGAACCCAGGCCCTACCACTAGGCTACTCTCAACAGTGGAAGAAAGTAATGTGGTCTAATGAATATATATCGTCTTTCACACTTTCCCTAGAACAGGACGGGTGCATGTTTGGAGAACACATGCACAAGCGTATGATCGGGATTGTCTTTCCAATTGTTAAGCATGGAGGTGGATCTGTCACGATATGGACAGCCATGTCGTGGTTTTCAGCCGAACCAGTCGTAACCCTGAAAGGAAGGATCACTGGGAGAGAAGTATAGAGAGATTTTAGCAGACCGGGTTCATCCTATGATGCAAACCATATTTCCTGGAAGAGATGGAATTTTTCAGGATGATAATGCACTTATCCGTGCTGTGGGACTTGTCCAATCATGGGTTGATGAACACGAAGATGAAGTTAAACATCTACCTTGGCCCACACCTTGGCCACTTGGTCATCACCCTACCTCAAAATAATTGAACCGTTATGGTCTATTTTAAAACGTTCAATACGGAATCGATATCCTCCACTAGCATTTCCCCCAGAACTTTCACAGTATCTCCATGAAGAATGGTTCAATATTTCTCTAAACACTATTCAGCACTTGTATGAAGCATTCTTCATGCGAAAGGTGATCCTACATCATTCTAATAAAGGATTCCTTATAAATCTAAGGTGTTTCCCTTGTTTTGATAACCATCTGTGTTTTAAACGATGATAAAATAGATAACTTGAAGAAAAGGATTGTCAAATGTAAAATGCCTTAAATACGTTATTTGTTAAAGCATCTGGAATTTTATCTCGTACATTGCAAATCATGTTGCCCTTTAAAAGTTACATCCTTTACTTCCATATTTCTATTTTTTAAATGACTTGAAATTCAACCTTTTATGCATATGACTGCTTGCGCAATATTCAAATAAGCTATTGTCCTGAAAAATCAATTTTTTTATGAAACTTTTTATTGAATACGTGTTTTTAATCTATCTATTCCAAATACATCTTTTTATTAATTATTCTTTTGCTTTTGAGAAATATGAAATGCAGAGGCTAAAAAAAAAGCCACAATTTTAAGATAAAAAAATTATAATTGATGTTATTTTTGGTCAATTCAGGACTTCTATTTTTATTTGTAAGTAGAGCGAGCTTCATGCGTAAACAGATGAAATACGCGGTTCATACAATGCTAAATTTATTTCTTGTAATTATATTGTATCACCGTCTGATTTTTGAAAACGCCACAGTCTCTTCATACAGATATCTTTTTCTAAGAAATTACTCTCGGCTATAAAAATGAATCATTATTGTTACCTCTAAGACAGGCCTCGTAATTTTAAACCATGTTCAAGTTAACAGAACGCACCTCAACCTGCAATTTCCTCTCCGAAATTCTACATCACGCGAACGGGAAGACTTTGCGCCGACACAAATTTGACGTACATCAACCTCTCCACACGGCAGGTTTTCAATGGCACCAGGACTTCATCCCATGACACACTGGCCATGAGACCCAGGCTACCATGACCCCCAGGCTACCATGACCATGACCAGATTTTTGTTTTTTTGTTTTTGTAAAAGCTTTAACAATTTCTTAGCTAAGGTAAAATTGAAAAAAATTCTGTATCTTTACAAATTATTTATTGAAAAACATTAAACAATAAAAGGGACAACTTCAGTCTCCTCGGATGTAATTAACTCCTGAAGCAGATTTCTTACAAACTGCAAGAATAACGTTTGAAGACTTTTCTTTGAGAAATCCATGAGTTTTTTTAGAAAAAAAGAAATGGCTGATAAAAACTTAATTCACAAAATTAAATAATTTCAAAAGAGCATTGTTAAGTCCTAAGTTATTAAATATTATACTATTTGGATTAAAATTCACAAAAATAAAAAATATTTTTTAATAGAATAGCAGAGTCATCCTACCTATGGATAAACTTTTAACCCATTCCAAACTAAATTTTGCTTCAAATATTCTTTTATATTACGGACACATAATTTTGAATGCGTACAAAAAGATTAAGAATTACGGACGACAAAATGATAAATGGTATGTATATTAATATTCATTCTTGAGAGCTTTCTCCAATAAAACACAACAAAGTGAGACTCAACCTCTAACGTCTTTTTTAAATATTATTTTCGAGATAAAAAAAGCTGATTAGCATAAATTTTTTAAAAAAATAATATGAAAAAATTACCTATTTTTTGAGAGGGGAAAAGAAGGGAGGAGTGAAGGTTTTCTTGCGTGTTTTATTTGCTTACTAGGAATTTAAATGACCTAATTTCGAACATTTGCTTTCCGGTTTGTCCTCCCCCACCCCGTTACGGTGATGAGTTTCTTAATGCCTCGCGAAAAGAAAGCACTGGATAAATTGGGCCACGAGCCAATAGGAAGTTCAAAGGAAGAAAAGAACCAGGTAATGGCGAAGGAGGATTTAAATATTTCAGGGAAATGACGGAATTCTCAAGTAGTTTTAAAGAAAAATCGGGGAGTTGTAGTAATGAAGTTTTATGGTTTCGTCGGTGTTAAAAAATTAAAGGATTCGACGAGATTCGTGTTTTCCGAAGCTTGGAACTTTCCAGCGTAAGATTTTGAATTACATTAGAGAATTCACGAGAAAGGTTTCAAAGTTACGTGAATTTTTTATTAGTTTAGTTAGAAAAATACGATAAATTAAGAGTTAAAACGAACATCACTTAAAATAAAATGTAAAAATACTCTAAAAATACTTTTTTAAATTTGACCATCTTTTTTTGTTTCATTATAAATCATTTCGAATATCTCATAAAATCTAGAATCAATTATACATGGAAAATGAGCCTCTTGATGGACCGAGGAGGTTTTTAAAAGCTAAATTTTTCTTTCAAGAAACACAAAATTTTTAATGTAAAATACTCTTATTCGAACAGTTTTGGCACATCCATCTGAGACTTGGACAATACCAAAACTGGAAGAAAATGGAATGGCATCTTTTGAGAGAAAAATACTTCGAAGTATGCTTAGAGGTTTAAGTTCACCTCTAAGCATACTTCCCAACCATAGGTTCCCAACCTTTTTTGAACTGGCGCCCCCTTTTTTTAGTAAATATTTCGATACCGCCCCCTCACACTCTTGAGAAATAAGAGTGGACATAATACATGGTGAAAACAAGAGTTAAATTTTAAAAAATATCCTTTTTTTCTTAAAGAATGTTTTTTAATTTTATTTTTTTTCTAAAGCCCCAATATTTTTACTTTCGAATCTGAAATATCTATTGCCACAAATATATTTAAATGTGTAATATTGTATATTTTAGTCATAGGTAGGATATTGTTGGAATTGAAACGCTACTGAATTTCTTCCTCATTTAAAAAAGTGGAATAAAAGCTTTAGCTTACCTTTTATAAAGACAGTCAAGGGTTTTGATGATACGAAGTAATTAATAATAAACCATTGCTTTCAAAATCAATATAAATTGACAGTTTCAGCCTTTAACGAATCACGTCAATTCCTGGTTAAAATATTTAACTACCTTTCTTGGATAATATACGTAATGAAATGCAGTGGACGAAACATTTTTCCTACTGCTCACAAAGACAACACGTGCACTACAGAAATTAAAATGCACTATATCATTCAATTTAATGCAGGTCTGAATGTAATGTCATCTTTTAAGTTTTTCATCTACTTCCCGAACTACCGAAATATGTGAATTTTCGTACTCTTGATATAGAAATGATTTAAATGCATACAATCAACATAAGGTAAACAGTAATGAAGTTTACTTTTGTTAGTACATAATCAGCATGTTTTTAGTCTTTTTTTGTTCAATCTACTCAAGCTCCTCCATGCCATCTCAACGCCCCCTAATTTTCTCTGGGTCTTTTACTACCCCCTGAAAACCTCAAACACCCACAAGGGGGCGTTATCACCTACGTTGAGAACCTATGATGTAAATTAAAACAGTAGCTGGAGAAGAAGATACAATTTTGAATTATATAGAATTTATAAGCAACCTGATGTCATTAAATAAATATAAATAAATAGAATGAATTCGATAGCCCATATAATTCGAATGCCAGATGATAATGTTGTCAAAAAGATAATGCAGTTTCAAAATCACTGGGATTCGGAAGCGTGAAAGATCAAAGCTGAGATGGGCAGACTCAGTGGAATCAGACTTTGGGATTATAAGCGAGAAAACCTGGAGAACCAAAGTAAACAAGAGGTCATTATGGAGGAATCTTCAAAGGGAGGCACTGACCCACGAGAGGTTGTGTTGCCAGATATGATGATGATAATAAACCATTTCATTTTTTTATTATCTTATCCTCAGTTATTTTGAATATACTTCTCAGATAAATAACATGTGCGGTTGGGTCATGGGCATGAACTCATGGCCGAAACGTCATGAGTTTGAACCCTAGTGCTACTGAAAACCTATCATGTAGAGGTGCTGATGCACGTTAAATCTCTTGAGGCTCAAAGTCCTACCGTCGGCATGGTGTGGTAGTTTGGAGAGGGGAGTGCCAATTCAGATGCCATCCTCCTCACTTGACGATAGTTCAAAATAAAGAGGTCTACACATTGCTTTATAGATTGAAGTAAATAATTACTCACTCAGATAAATATTCATTTTATGGATCCTTTTTTTGAGGAAATTTAGTTTCAGAGAAAGGATTCAAAGCAGCTTCAAATACAAAATAATTATTCTTTATTGAAATCAAATCCGTACTGGAAGTGGTTCTTTTTGTTATTATCCCGAAACAAGTGTTTTCCTCCTATCACCTAAGCAAGGTCGAGCCTACACTACAAAGACATAAGAATACACGAGATCTCCACTCTCAGGTGATAGCACTTTCAAAACTATTTTGTAAAAGAATTCTTAGTAGAAGAGATGATTTTTTAAGAGCATTTGGCAAAAATTGACTAAACAACAATTTTTCAATTACAGACAGATGCTGCTATTAAGCAAATTAAATCGCTTATAGAAAACATAAGGTGAGGGACTTTTAACAGTTATCATTTTGATATAAAAATTATTTTCATTTGCTGGAGCCAAAATAAAATAATGACTTAAAATCTAACACCTCTTAATTAACTAAAGCTAATTTACCAACCTATTCTAAGCTTACAGAAAAACTAGTAATATAAAAAAAATTTTGTAAGTCAATATCTACTTTGAATGGATGAATAGAATTTTATTAACGATTGAAAATTTGAACAATCTCTCTCTTTCTCTCTCTGTATATATATATAGGCTGAAAAAACCCGGTTTTCGACGCCAAATATTGCCATTGTCTTAAAAGTTACATTGTTACAACAATGGAGATGAATCTAAGATGGCGTCGAAAGCCAGTAATTAATAATAAATTTAATAAATTAATATTTGAAAAAATTTTGTATTAACATCATATGTCATTCAGTACAAGTTTAAAAAAGTTTATTTGTACTTGATTGGATGAATAGAAAGTATTTTATTAACAATTGAAAATTTGAGCAAGATATATATATAAATATACTAGCTGCATGGCCCGGCGTTGCACGGTTTTTTACCGAGGGTATAACTTAATCCCCATGTTAATTTCCTCCTTTCTTTCTGACGCCAGCACTTTTGTGTGGGTGTGACACGTACGATGTGAGTGCATGGCCCGTGAGTGCGTGCCATGGCTTTCATTTTCAAATTACGAAATTTCACTACTGTTTTAAATTTTGAAGTAAAATTGTGGATTTTTTTAAATGTTCAGCACCGATATTGATTCATTTTAGAAAAAAATAATAAAATATGCAAAATATCATTGTTTTGTAAATAATATATTTTTTTAATTCTTAAAAAAAAAGATAGTTTTTTGGCATTTTATTTTTTAAATCACTGATTCTAAATGATCAATGAACTTATTAAAATTCATTTTCATTAAAATGCATCGATATTTATTCATTTTAGAAGGAATCATAAAATAGGCAAAGTGTTATTGTTTTGAAGGGAAAAAACCGAATCGTGACGAAATAAATGATGTTTAGTATTTATAAATTTATTAAATCATTGATTTTAAAAGAGCAAAGTATGAGCTTTTTTAGTTTCAGATCGCTTAGTTATCATAATTATAAGAAATTCATACACAACGATTGAAAAATTTCGATTATTGATTTACAGGAACCAATACTACTTTATTTTTAAAATATTTATTTAAAGCAATACATTTAAATGTATTGCAAATAAACTTATCTATACACATATAAGACACATTTCTTGTCTGTCTGTCTGTCTGTTCCCTTATAACTCAAGATCCAGACAACCAAATAACGTGAAATTTGGTACACGTACACAAAATTACATGGGGAAGGTTTTTAAAAATGTTTTGTTCCATCCCAACCTCATTCTGGCTTCCTCCAGCCAAAAAGTAGTGCTCCATGTGCCTGTTCTGAGCCGTGGGTACATTTTAGAGAAAACTTTTACTAAACAAAAGCGGTAAGTAAACGCAATACTTCTTTGTTATATTTACTTTACTGCAAGCAATACTGCAACAATATCACATTACTTACTACATTATTACATTCCATTCCTTCATTCATAGGAATGCATTGCCATCTTTTGCTACAGTCATGCGTATGAGAAAAAGGGGAGTCTGGGCAGGAAAACAGTCAAGTCAAAAGCAGTAGAGCATATACGTGCAGCAGAAGCTCCTGATGCAAAAAGAGCAAGACTCCAGACAGATCAGGTCCGCTACAGTCTTGCGAGAGCAGCTGAAACTCCAGAACAATATCAAGTGTGACTCCAGTCACAACAAGTTCGCCAGAGTGCATCCAGAGCAGCTGCAACACCTGAGCAAAGGCAATCACGTCTCCATGAAGATCAGGTCCACACAGAGTTGCCAGGACAGCTGAAACACCTATTCAGCATGTGGCACGTCTTCTTGGCTTAAGAAAACAGAGAAATGTTGCCATCACTTTGAAATGGAAAACCCAAATGCATAATGGTTTCATGTACAACCCAACATATAACTATGAAAGCAACAATCTTCTTGACATTGGCAGAATGTCAAATGTTTGTCTAAAGTGTAGTGCACTTAATAAAAAGGAGA